>QARZ01040896.1:53797-85157 GCA_013407115.1 Glycine latifolia
AAAAATTGATATCTTGGAAGAAAAAGGAAGAAATAGGAAGTGATAATCTAATTGTTTTATCTTTACTTGCTCTCCTACTCTCGAAGTCTTTTTGAATATCCAGAAAAACCAAGATATCTTTCAAAGCCAAGCCCAACCCTAAAAGCCCTAATGATCCATGATAAGTATGTACTTTGATTTGATGGGAAATGAATTGCAAAATTAATCTATAAGGTATTAGTATTGGAATTGAGACTAAACACTCACCTGTGAGAATTAAACACCTTCGAGAGGTTTTCCTCTGTTTGAATCAAGCACATGTTTCCTCTGACGTTCTTTAGAAATGAAATATGAATTAATCTTAATCTCATTTGGCTTTGTGAATTTCATCTTCTGTGTTTTCAATTCTCAAGATTGACTATTTGAAAATATGTTCTAATCATTCTTGAAAAGTTGATTCTTTGCAAAGCATGTTCATATTTATAATTAAAAGTATCTTCTATACTCCTAGTGTTAGTTACTTTGCTTGAGGACAAGCAAGATTCTAGGTTAGGGGGAGTGATAACTGCCCTAATTCAGTTAAATTCATGTTTCAAATGCAGGCACTTATCTTTTGATTTTAGAAGATTTGATTATAAATTTTCCCTAAACCTAGTTAAATAGCATCTAATGCTTGTATAAAAGTTGTTGCTTATATTTCAGAAGATTAATCCAATCATGCTTTGTATTTTGATAGATTCTGTGGACTTTCGAAGCTTTCGTACACTTAGAGCAAGCAAAAATGAATCGTAAAGCAAACCTAGGAGGTGCAACAAGCAAAACAGGCCCAAAATGCATCAAGGCCCAAAAGCTTCTTCTGGAAGGTACATTTAACTCGCCCAAGCAAGTGAAATAGGCATAACTGGCTCGCCCAAGCGAGCAACACCTGCAATTGGGCCTTCAAGTGGCCAAGTGGACTTCCAAGTTGGGCTTTAACTCGCCCAAGCGAGTGGAAAATGAATAAATTGGTCGCTTGGGCGACCAAACTTGACCAGGCCAGTCCCTATAAATACCCAAGCACCCCCAGGTTCAAACACACTTCTTGCAACTCCTTCTTCCTCCTCCTTGCTTCTTCTAAGGTTTTTCTTTAGTTTAGTTTTTTTAAATATTAGTATTAGGTAGGTTAGGAAAGTGAGAGAAGTGAGATTGAGTGTGGAGACTCTGCCAGAAAGAAATGGTGATGGGGCCCTTCATCAATTTTTCTCTTAAGGAGGTTCTCTCCATGCTTGGTTAGTTTCTCTTAAGGATTGGATATAATCTTCTACTTTTAAGTATCTCTTTTAATATTTATTTATGCATAAGTCTTTTCTATTTATTATTGGTAATTTTATTTCGTTCTTAATGCTTGATTCTACTTGATCACTAGTTTCATGAAATTGGATTCTAAGTTTCACTGGGAAGTACTCTTAGAATTTGAACTGAATAATTTTACTCTTTACGTTACGTTGCTAAGGATAGAGCATAACGTTTAGATTGCAAATAGCACGCGATTATGATTTTAATGCTGGGTTATTTACTTCATATGCGAGGGATCGATATTTGGTAAATATCCTTAGAACTCGATTGCGAGGGATCGATTCGAGGTTAATCAATGTGTGCATCAGTAATAATAGAAAATGATTTAGACATGGTAATATTAATTGGATACTGAGGGTATGAATGATGAAATCCAAATCCTACGCTTTTCTTGAATTAGTTAAAATCATTATTTTTCGTAATCTTTTGTAATCTTTCTTTATTTCCGTAAAACCATCAAAACTTCGACCATACTCGTTGTACATAACTATTAAACTGTTAAGTTTTATTTGGATTAATTGAGTAGCACAAGTCCCTGTGGAGACGAACTTTTATAAATTTTGTAACTTACAACGACAATTGGTACGTTTGCCAAAAGTCTAACACTAGACCAACGGGATTTTAACTTACCTGAAACAGCCTCAGGCGAGAATTATAGAGCAAAACCTGTTGTCCTGGTTCAAATTCTTTGGGGCGAATCTTGTTGTCATGCCACTTCTTTGTCTTCTCTTTATATATCCTAGCATTCTCATATGCTGCTAACCTGAACTCATCCAGCTCATTTAATTGCAATAATCAATTTTCATTAGATTTAGAGAGTTCAAAGTTTAAGAATTTGGTGGCCCACAAAGCTTTATGTTCTAACTCAATTGGAAGATGGCAAGACTTACCGTATACAAGTTGAAATGGAGACATACCTATAGGTGTTTTGAATGCAGTCCAATATGCCCAAAGTGCATCATCCAACTTCTTAGCCCAATCTTTCCTAGAATTTCCAACAGTTTTTTCTAAAATTCTTTTAAGTTCTCGGTTAGAAATTTCTACCTATCCACTTGTTTGAGGATGATATGGTGTGGCAACTCTGTGGTTGACTCCATATTTGGCAAGTAAGCTATCAAACTGTTTATTGCAAAAGTGGGTACCTCCATC
Organism: Glycine latifolia; assembly: GCA_013407115.1. Classification (NCBI taxonomy): domain Eukaryota; kingdom Viridiplantae; phylum Streptophyta; class Magnoliopsida; order Fabales; family Fabaceae; genus Glycine; species Glycine latifolia. Next base: position 56,261 of record QARZ01040896.1, read on the forward strand.
ACTGATTATGGCCCTTGACACTCCAAAGCGGGTGAAGATATTCTTCCGCAAGAATGAAACCACTACCTTTGCATCATTGGTAGGTAAAGCTATAGCTTCAACCCATTTAGACACATAATCTACTGCAACCAAGATATATTGATTGGAATATGATTTAGGGAAGGGTCCCATAAAATCAATTCCCCATACATCAAAAAGCTCAACTTCTTGGATGTTGTTCAGTGGCATCTCATCTTTACGAGAGATATTTCCCGTCCTCTGACAATTATCACATTTTTCCACAAAATCTCTTGCATCCTTGAATAATGTTGGCCAATAATAACAGCATTGCAAGACTTTTTGTGCTGTTCTATTCCCTCCAAAGTGTCCTCCATAATCCGAAGCATGGCAATGAAAAAGGATTTTAGATACCTCTGACTCAGTTACACATCTGCGAATCACCCCATCAGTGCATTGAAAATAAAGAAAAGGGTTATCCCATAAATACCTCTTAGAATCGTGGAGAAACTTCTTTTTCTGTTGCCAATTGAATTCTTCAAGTATTACACCTACAGCTCTGTAATTGGCCATGTCTGCAAACCATGGGCTGACTTGGATGGCCATCACTCCTTCATCAGGAAAATACTCATTTATTTCTACTTCCGGGCCATCTTGCAACTTCTTGTCTTGAATTCTTGACAAGTGATCAGCTACCTTATTTTCCACTCCAGCTTTATCTTTGATTTCCAAATCGAATTCCTGAAACAAAAGCATCCAACGCAGCAAGCGTGGCTTTGCGTCTTGCTTATTCATTAAAAATTTAAGAGCTGCATGGTCAGTGTAAACAATCACTTTAGAGCCAATCAAGTAGGACCTAAATTTGTCTGAAGCATATACTACAGCTAGCATCTCTTTTTCAGTGGTGGCATAATTGACTTGTGCCTCATTCAAAATCTTACTAGCATAATATATTACATGTAAATGCTTTTCTTTCCTCTGTCCTAAAACTGTTGGATAGGGCCTTGAAGCCCGAAAGCATGTGAGAAGAAAACAAAAAATTTTCAAGCAGAAACACACATACCACACAAGAATCATTCTTTAAGACATAGATGTTACCTTATTTATATTCGAAACTTGATGATCAAGGATAGGCTTGAAGATACAAGCCCTGTAATGTTGATCCACACCACTTCTTGTCAAGACTCAAGAACACTTCTTGAAGGCCACCAACAAACACCAAAGGAGGCAAGCTAGGTGCATCAATGGAGAGGAAGAAGGTTAGGTTTCAAAGTGTTTTTCTTATCTAAGAGACTCACCAATAGATAATATTGGTGGCTGAATTTTCAGTCAAAACTCACACAAAGGGGCACGTGAAAAGGGAGGAAGATAGATAGGTTTTTTTTTTTTTTCAAAAACTCTTAGAGAACTATGATCACAAGAACACACTTTATAGAAGAGTTTGAGTTAGATTTTTTTAATCAAAAAATCTGATTATGAAGCATCCCACATGTGAAGAAAAGATAGAGTTGTTGTATTTCAAAAATTGCCAACAACCTCCTATCATATCCTCCTAAGACCAAGTCAATTACTTGGGAATTATTTTGCCAAATAATAATTAAATATCAGCCATATGTAAGCCCCATAATCAGCCCTCAAACTTCTTCCTAAAATCTAGGACATGATCATGATAAGATGCTAGTTGAATTCAAATTCAAATCTAGCTCTTATCTTCTCCTTTTGATATGAAACTAACTACTATAGTTAATTCATATTTAAATTCAAAATTTAAATTATCAAATTTAAATATTAGATAATTAATTTAGCTATTTAAATTAATTAATAATGTCTTGGACTATCCAAGCCCATTAACTCCATTCATGCGCCACTCTCTCTTTAAGATAGGTATCCAAACTCTTTCTTGAGCCAGCAATCATTATTAGGCCCAAAACCTTTAATGCTATATTGTCATGACAATAAAGTGTTAGTGTGTGACCCATTAGGCCCAACTTAGCTACTGACATAAATGAGTTTGGGCCCAACAAGGCCACTACCCATTTAATGACAACATAGAGCACTAGCAATGCTTTGTTGCCCCATAACTAGTTAGGTAAATGATAAGATCATCCTATTAAATCTATTTGGTTTTCGTATGTATTTCCTTTCATCTCGATTACCTTCCCATAAAACCTAGGGTAAGGAAACGTATCAGCCCTTGCGGTCTAGGGTAAGCTTTAATACGAAATAGGGAGTCTCCAATTTTACTGACTCTAAAGGCAAATCATCTCATGATTTCTTTTACTATGCATAGATTCCCGAGTCCCGTAAATGTCATTCCAATTTCTCTGGTTTACAGATAACCTAATCTCTCACAGAGATTTGACGAATTCCTTTAGCTAGTCACCCTAGACTCGTGTTCTTTCAGGACATGCCCAAAGGTATACCTATGTGTCTCCATGTTTCAAGCAGATGAGGTATACAATCAAAGCATGTCTTCTAGAACACAGTCTAGGTGAAAACTTCTGGTCTAAGGAAAGACATACCCAAATAATAAGAGACTACTCTAATGATACTATCTGTGAGATTTCCTCATAGAGTCTCTTTGTGGGTTTGTTCCGTGCGAGCTATACCCTTATAGGTCCACCCACGACTTTAGCTAAGACATTTCCATGTCTGTAGCTCATGAGGTCTTTACCTTGTATCTGCATACAAGTAGATAAGCCATGCTAGTCTTATCTGAGATCACTGATCCCCATTCTCAGTGTCTCTAGACTAGGAACTTAAAATTTAGGAGTAGACATCTGGTATCCTTGAATCCTCATGATCGTGATCCCATCACTAATATTTAAGAGATACCTATTCTATTCCAAGGGTTTTATCCAGTCACTCATATATTAATAATGATATCGAGATAGAATATGAAACAAGATAAAGAGTGCTTATAATTTATTCATGACAATATGAAAAATACATGTACGTCCTAATCTAATGAAAAGATTGTCTCTAGGACATCCATATACTAACAAAAATAGCACCTATTGCATAAGCACTAGCATCACACATAAGTTCAAATGGTAAGGTCCAATCAGGGGCTATTAAAATAGGTGCAGTAGTAAGTTTATTTTTCAGTATATTAAATGCATCTAGACAAGCTTTATCAAAACAAAAGTCTACTCCCTTTTCAGTCAATTGGCTGAGAGGTTTTGCAATCTTGGAGAAGTCTTGAATGAACCTCCTGTAAAACCCTGCATGGCCTAGAAAACTTCTCACACCATTAACATTAACAGGAGGAGGTAATTTTTCTATCAATAATAATTTATCTCTATCAACCTCTATTCCCATTTCAGAAACTTTATGTCCTAGGACAATTCCTTCGCGAACCATGAAATGACATTTTTCCCAATTTAAAACTAAATTTGTCTCTTGACATCTTTTTAAAATCTTAGCTAAGTTAGCTAAACATGAATAAAAACAAGAGCCAAAAACAGAAAAGTCATCCATAAATACTTCTAAACCTTTTTCAACCATATCAGAAAAAATAGAAAGCATGCACCTTTGAAATGTTACAGGCGCATTGCATAGGCCGAAAGGCATTCTTCTATATGCAAAAACTCCAAAAGGACAAGTGAGGGCTGTCTTCTCTTGATCTTCCGGTGCTACTGGAATTTGATTATACCCTGAGTATCCATCTAAGAAGCAATAGTAATCATGACCAGCTAATCTTTCTAACATTTGGTCCATAAAAGGAAGTGGAAAATGATCTTTTTGGGTTGCATCATTCAGCCTTCTATAGTCCACACACATCCTCCAACCTGTGATAGTTCTTGTAGGAATTAAGTCATTGTTGTCATTTTGAATGATTGTCATCCCACCTTTCTTAGGGACGGTTTGGACTGGACTCACCCATGCAGTGTCTGAAATTGGGTAGATCATCCCTTCATCTAACAACTTCTGGGCCTTACGTAATTGGGCTCTATCAATACTCCCCCTCACCAAAAGTACCTTGTCCTTAAGGTGGAAGTCTGGAAAATGGGTATCCAAAGAGATGAAATTCTCCCATGAATTCTCAAAATCTGGTAATCCATTCCACCTGACAAGAACCTACACTTTGCCCTGCGGATCTCTGCACCAATCTAACACCTCAGCAGGGGTAACTTGTAACTCCTAATCAACAGATAGCGCAGATGGTAATTGTTGAACGTTCAACACTTCAGCCTTAGCTTTTTTAAGCAATGACACATGGAAAATTTTATGAATTTTACATCCTTCTGGTAAAGCTAAATGATAAGCAGCCACTCTAACCTTTTCCACCACTACAAAAGGCCCATAATATCTAGGACTTAGCTTTTCATTGACCTTGATAGCTAGGGTCTTCAACCTATAAGGTTGAATCTGCAAATATACTAAATCATCTACTTCAAAGTGGATATGTCTTCTGTGTTGATCAACTTAGACTTTCATACGATTCTAGGCTTTCGCCAATGTGGATTTCAACTCATCCAAAATAATGTCCCTTTCCGCTAATAATGAAGACACTGCTTCTATTTATAAGAAACTATTTCCCACTCTCAATAAATGTGGAGGATCAATACCGCAAAGTGCCTTGAACGGGGTCATTTCGGTAGACTCCTTATAAGTGGTATTGTACCAAAACTCTGCCCAATGCAACCATCTAGGCCAACTCTTCGGTTTCGGACTGCAAAAGCAATAAAGGTAAGTCTCTAGACCTCGATTAACTACCTCAGACTGCCCATTAGACTGAGGATGACACGCTGTACTCTGCCTTGAAAAGCTTAGACCAAAACTTACTCAAAAAGATCTTGTCTCTATCCGATACCACCACCAACAGAAACCCATGCAAACGGACAACCTCTTTCACAAATAAATCTGCTACATCCTTTGCTGAATACGGGTGGGACAACACCATAAAATGGACATATTTAGTAAATCTATCCACTACCACAAAGATGGTGTCAACTCCAAATGCTCTAGGGAGACCTCCAATGAAATCCATGGAAATTTCAGACCAAACCTGTGTAGGAATAGGCTTTATCACTCTAGTCATCATGAAGTTATCACATCCATACATCAACTCTTATCTATGCTTTCACCAATGTCAGTAGTATACACATGCATGGAGCATAACAATAATGAACTAAGTGCACACAAGACACAATCACCATTCCATTATACTCTCTCTCTCTCTCGCTATAAGTTCCAACATGAGAGAATTAAAACAAGAAAAACTGAAAAGAGCAAGAAGATTACCGATATGATAAATAGTGATGGGATCCTCCTTAATGCTATCCAAAATCTCCAACTTGTATGGTTCATTCTGAGACGATATTCTTCTTTGAGCTTCGCCTCTTGAAACTTCTTCTCTTACAATTGGCAAATTTCTTCCAATAATTCGATCCTGCATACAACATGTAACATTAACAAATGCATCCCCATAGTACGTTGTACAGTGCATAATTTGCTTGCGAAGCATGAAAAGAAAAATAAAAACGCCCCAAAACAGAGGATTTTTTTAGGCTATATAAGATTGGTTGGGTTGTTAAATAGGAGGGAAAAGTTACGGGTTAGATCCCTCCAGCTAACAAACTAACAATCAACATTTGCCAAAAATAAAAAATAGAAAAGATTTAATGGACTGTCTCTGCTTACCATTTCTTTCTTAATTCTCTTCAAATCTTTATCAGTCAAAGGCTCCATATCGAAGTCATAGTAAAACCCATTTTCAATCCAAGGCCCAATTGTGATTTTTGCATCAAGGTAAAGCTTTTGAACAACCATTGCCATCACATGCACACTGCATTCTTGAAACTTGTTAGCGAAACTAAAGATATAGAACCAACATTCGGGAAACCACAGAATTGCCTTTCACATTACCGTGTGGCGGATTCTGAGAAGCCTCTCTGATGATTTGTTGGAAGGGAGAACTAGCTAATTGAGGTTAGGGTTAAGGTTGACGAATACCAAAGGGTTAGTGGTGACGGCAAGGATGGTGGTGGTGGTGATTGAGGGGCGTTTTGGTTTTGTGGTGGGAGAAAGGAAGCAACCAAAACCAAAACCAAATGGGCATCGTGGTTTAAGGGGGGCGATAGATGAGGGCAACAGTGTTGTTGCAACCGAGAAGGTAGCCATTTTGAGTATAAAAGAAGACTAGACGAGAGGATGATGAAAATGTGTGTAACACACTCACTTATCTCCTGTCGCCTTGCACTCCATCCGAATCCAATTTTCGTCCACTAGATATCTTTGACTTTCCTAATTCGCTACGTAACAATTATCTTTTGTTTCTAGAGTACATTGATTATAATCAGGTGGGTTTTTATTTTTTAATATATATATATATAACAGTTTATAGAAAAAAGATATAACTATGGTAATAAGGTAGGTTTATCTTATCTATTCATAATTGTTCTTACCAAAGTCTGGAGATTTCACCTGTAAGGTAGGCATGGCCAATGTGGTGTCCCAAATTCTCCACATCGGATGGGAGTCAATCTTGTTTAGAAGAGGGACTGCAAAACAAAGGAAAGACATTCCGACGCTCAAGTAAGTACATCAATTATAAGAGAATAACTGAGTGTGGGAACTCAGTATGAGATGAGTAACTTGAGTAATGCATTCAAGTATTGTGTAGAGAGTGTATTGGGAGTGAATCTGGAGTGAGTTAGAGAGAACCTGTAAGGCTATATTTATAGTGTGGAGTGTAAGCTTTGAGCCTTTGTTTGTTGATAATTTGTTGATAAGATAATAACAGATAATAGTAGGCAGTTATCTAATTTAAATATAAGATAATGTGTACCTTATTGATATGTTGTTACTTGTAGATAAATAACAGCTTGTAGATAACTTGTGAAGATATGATATGATAAGGTGGTTGCACTAATTTGAATAGCCAAGCATAGTTGAAATGCTGTTAATAAGGAGATATGCACAGTAGGCATTAGTGCTCCTGTAGAAGGTTGACGTCTGTGCTCCTATAGCAGGGCTGACGAGGAGGGCAGACATGTGTGTCCAGGTTGACTGACACTTGGAGAGTGAATAAGAACTATTAATGTAGCTGATATGCTTCTAGCATATAGTAGTTTTTAGGCTTAATTAAGTAATAAATTATTCAAAGAGTTAGTAAATTAGTTTAGGAATTAGGGAATTATTACTTGATTGCATATTTCTTAAGTTTCTTAGTATTTTATCATTTAGGAACCAACAACAGAGGAAAAGAAGCTAAAAGGAACAAGCCAATGCTCTCGAAGCTCCCACGCGAGTCGCGCCATCAACCACGCGATCAGCGCCAGATGATAAAACACAGGACCTCAGTTCGAACAAGTCACGTGAGTCGCGCCATTCTATCAAACTCAAGCATCTAGTTCGAATAAGTCACGCGATCAGCGCCAACCTCCACGCGATCAGCGCGATAAGTCACAGAACAACCCTTTCAACTCGAACAACTCACGCGATTAGTGTGGGAATTCACGCGAATCGCGTGAGAAGCTCGCTGGTTCCCCAATTAAAAAGATTTAAATTGGTTCAGTGGGGGGAATTGTGCAGACTTACTGGAATAAAACCTAGGACGCTTTGGTGCATAAAAGGAGGCCTCTGGGTCACAAAGAAACAGCTTTATACAGAGGTTTAGAGAGATTGCTAAGGAAGAAGCCATTGAAGCACCTTGGGAGAAGATTGGAAGTCTGCAGAATCATACCCTTTGTAATCCTTTCTTTTCTTCTGGTATGTTAATTATGGAAGTATTGTTAACTCTGAATATGCTTAGCTAAATTCTGTATTGTGGTTGAGCCATGAACCTATGAAGAATTCCTCTATGTATTGATTGGTTTTAATAAGATTATCATAATTGCTTTGTTTTATTCTGCTATTCACTGCATAATTCTTAATTGGACCGGCCATTCTCTTAAGAGGGTTAGGGTTAGGGTTCGCAATAGGGATATTGGGATTCTAATTTCTGAAATGAGTAGAACAACGATTTATACATTGCCTAGGGATAGGGATGTGTAGTTGCAACACCTTCAGTTTGTGTTTGCTTAATGCTTGGTTTAAGAGGGAATCACTAAGGGATTAGGGTTCTTAATTTCATTAAAAGGCTAAACTACTAAGGGATTAGGGTTTAGCTAATCACAGGAGAACACAACAGCTGAGCAATTAAGATTAGTTCAAGTTACTAATCAATTATACATAGTGTGAAGGAATCATAGGGGATTGCGCTTAACTACAATCATCTCTCATTACTGCGGTAAAATCTAATTACATTCGCTTACGTTCTTGTTAAATTTTTGTCATTTAAATTACAACACTTAATTACAAATCAACCAACTCTTTCAACTTATTACTTTGTCTTCCAATTTCTAAAGACATTAAGTTATATAAGATTGTATTCAATCCCTGTGGAGACGATACTCTACTTACTTTATTACTTGAAACAAACGGTACACTTGCTGAATCCGCAACAAGTTTTTGGCGCCGTTGCCGGGGATTGCAATAGCCAATTTTATATTAGCTTATTATCTTGAAATTGGAATTTCTTTTGTTACTAAACTATTTTTCTTAGTTTATGCGAGGTTTAGTTAATCCTGATTGTCTGCAATACGACCCTGAGATAGAACGAACTATTAGAAGAAACAAGAGACTAGCCAGAGAAAGAGAAGCAGAAAACTCTGAGAGTGATTCAAATTCTGAAATAGAATCACCAATGGCTGACCGAGGAAACAATCAGCCATGACCGGAAGATGAACTAATGGAGGATATTCTGGCTCCATTGTTCACTAGACCAAACTCCAGTATTGTGAGACCACCAATAGAAGCAAATCACTTTGATATTCATCCTTCGTTGATTACATTGGTGGAGCGCAGTCAGTTTGGAGGGGAAGATAACGAAGATCCCCATGATTTTATAGATAGGTTTTTAAGAATAAGTGATACTATTAGACACCAAGGGGTGTCGGATGATGCTATAAGATTGAGGTTATTTCCTTTTGCTGTGAAAGGAAAGGCACTTAGATGGTTAAATAGACAGACCTCAAATAGTATAACTACTTGGGATGAATTAGTTGCAAAGTTTTTCGCTCAATATTTTTCAATGGATAAATACAATAGATTGGTAAATGAGATCACCAACTTTAATCAGCATGAGAGGGAAACTTTGTGTGCCGCATGGAATAGATTCCAAGAGCTGATTCGGAGGTGTCCACAGTACAACATGTCTGTAGGTAAAAAGGTACGCATTTTCTTTAATGGTATGATACCTGAATCACGTCTTATTGTTAATGTTGCAGCTGGTGGTTCGATAAGATCGAAAACTGCAGCTCAAACATATGACTTGATTGACTCTCTAGCCCATGAGGAAAATGAACGCACTCCGATTCAACCCAAGAGGGAAGTCATTCATCTAGGGAGTAATGATGCAATGTTGGCTGAACAGAAAATATTGGCCCAACAATTAGCCAATTTGAATGCAAAAATTGATAAATTACAAGTATCAGCAGCCCAAGTTTCATCCAACAGAATGCCACCTACCACATGTGAGTATTGCCAAGGTGAGCATGAATCTAATGAATGTCCTATATTAGTAGGAGCTGACCCTGTGCAGGTGAATGGACTTTGGTATGATCAAAGGCCTCCACAAAACTTCCAAAGGAATAAAAACAATGCCATGGGGAATAATTTCCAAAAGAGATTCCAAGGTGGTGGGTTGGATTATAAATCTAACAATTATTTGCAGCCTCCACCTATTCCACCCAAGGAACCATCGGAGCTGGAAAAAGCCATGTTACAACTGTCTAAGACAACGAATGAGCACATCCAGGCCACCAATGCCTTTATTAATGAGACTAGAGCTCATCATAAAAACCAATATGCCTCCATTAGAAATCTTGAAAATCAAATTGGGCGATTGGCAAAACAATTAGCTGAAAGGTCTCAAGGACAGTTTGCAAGTGACACCATTGTGAATCCTAGGGAACATGCGAAAGCAATAACTACTAGGAGTGGGAAGACACTTGTTTCTCCAGAAATTCCTAAGGTAAGTCAAAGAGAAGCTGAAGAGGAGAACACCTCAAAAGAAGCAGCACAAGATGTAGAAGCATCCGCAAGCGAGCAAGAGAAAACTGCTGCACCTTCAAAGAAAGTGTGGGATTTCTCCCGCTTTGAGAAGCCTCCTTATCCGGTGAAAAGCAAGCAACAAGCACAAAAGCAACAGTTTGCCAGGTTCTTAGAAATGTTTAAAAAACTGCATATTAACATTCCATTTGCTGAAGCTTTAGCTAATATGCCAAATTATGCAAAATTTATGAAGGAACTGTTGTCTAGAAAACATAAATTGCATGAGTGTGAAACTATTGCACTTACTGAAGAATGCAGTGCCATAATACAAAGAAAGCTGCCACCAAAGCTCAAAGACCCAGGCAGTTTTAATATTCCAATTGCAATAGGAAACATCAATGTAGCAAAAGCTTTATGTGACCAAGGAGCAGGTATTAATTTGATGCCATTATCAGTTTGCAGGTCTTTGGGAATCACTGAATTAAAACCTACAAGAGTCTCTTTGCAACTTGCAAACCGTTCCTTAAGAAAGCCTACAGGAGTGATTGGAGATGTTTTGGTAAAAGTAGATAAATTTATATTTCCTGCAGATTTTATAGTTTTGGATATGGATGGTAAAAGTGAGATACCACTTCTCTTAGGTAGATCATTTTTAGCCACCGCTAGAGCTTTAATAGATGTAGAGAAAGGTAAATTAGAACTTAGGATGGATGATGAATCTATTACGTTTAATGTTTTCGATGCTATGAAAAATCCATCTGATGAACATGATTGTTTTAGGCTAGATGTTTTGGATAATATGATTAGTGCAGGTCAAATTATAGAAGAAGAGGAACTTGAAGAGGTGCTGGAGATTAGAAGCCAGGAAACCATACAAGAAGAGTCAGAAATAGCCATGGAGGTGCTGGAAAAGAAAGAAGATGACATCCCAGTAGGAGCACCAAAATTGGAACTGAAAGAATTACCAGAAACCTTGAAGTATGTGTTCCTAGGTGAAGGAGAAACATATCCAGTTATTATCAACAAAGGGCTGGAATTCTATGAAGAAGAACAACTGCTGAAGGTGCTCAAGGAACACAAAACCGCTATAGGCTGGTCCATATCTGATTTAAAAGGTATTAATCCTTCCTTTTGTACTCATTAAATTCTTATGGAAGATGATATGAAACCAGTAAGGCAACCACAAAGGAGACTTAACCCCACTATGAAAGAAGTGGTATGAAAAGAAGTGGTTAAGTTGCTAGATGCAGGTATGATTTACCCCATCTCAAACACTGCATGGGTAAGCCTAGTCCAAATAGTTCCCAAGAAGGGTGGGATGACAGTCATTCAAAATGACAACAATGACTTGATCCCCACAAGAACAATTACAGGTTGGAGAATGTGTGTAGATTATAGAAGACTTAATGATGCAACCCGCAAAGACCATTTTCCACTCCCCTTTATGGACCAAATGTTAGAAAGGTTAGCTGGGCACGATTATTACTGTTTCTTAGACAGATATTCTAGATATAATCAAATTCCTGCAGCGCCAGAGGATCAAGAGAAGACAGCCTTCACCTGTCCCTTTGGAGTCTTTGCATACAGAAGAATGTCTTTCGGATTATGCAATGCGCCTGCAACATTTCAAAGGTGCATGCTTTCTATTTTTTCTGACATGGTTAAGAAAGGTTTAGAAGTATTCATGGATGACTTTTTCTGTTTTTGGCTCTTGTTTAATTCATGTTTAGATAACTTAACAAAGGTTTTAAAAAGATGTCAAGAGACAAATTTAGTTTTAAATTGGGAAAAATGTCATTTCATGGTAAGAGAAGGAATTGTCTTAGGACATAAAGTTTCTGAAATGGGAACAGAGGTTGATAGAGCTAAGTTGTTAGTAATTGACAAATTACCTCCCCCTATTAATGTTAATGGTGTGAGAAGTTTTCTAGGACATGCAGGGTTTTATAGGAGATTCATCCAGGACTTCTCTAAAATTGCAAAACCTCTCAGCAAATTGACTGAAAAGGGAGTAGATTTCTATTTTGACCAAGCTTGTTTAGATGCATTTAATATCTTGAAAAAGAAACTCACCACTGCACCTATTTTAATTGCTCCTGATTGGACTTTACCATTTGAACTTATGTGTGATGCTAGTGCTTATGCAATAGGTGTTGTTTTAGGACAAAGGAAAGAAAAGCGCTTGCATATAATATATTACGCTAGTAAAATTTTGAATGAGGCATAAGTCAATTATGCCACAACTAAAAAAGAGATGCTAGCTGTAGTATATGCTTTAGACAAATTTAGGTCTTATTTGATTGGCTCTAAAGTTATTGTGTACATTGACCATGCAGCTTTAAAGTTTTTAATGAATAAGCAAGACGCAAAGCCACGTTTGCTGCGTTGGATGCTTTTGTTTTAGGAATTCGATCTGGAAATTAAAGACAAGGCCAGAGTGGAAAACAAGGTTGCAGACCACTTGTCAAGAATTCAAAACAAGAAGTTGCAAGACAGTCCGGAGCTAGAAATAAATGAATCTTTCCCTGATGAAGGAGTGATGGCAATCCAAGTCAGCCCATGGTTTGCGGATATGGCTAATTGCAAGGCTGTGGGAGTAATACTTGACAACTTGAACTGGCAGCAGAAGAAGAAGTTTCTCCATGATTCTAAGAGGTATTTATGGGACAACCTTTTTCTTTATTTCCAATGCACTGATGGGGTAATTCACAGATGTGTAACTGAGTCCGAGGCACCTAAAATCCTTTAGCATTGCCATGCATCGGATTATGGAGGACACTTCGGAGGAAATAGAACAGCACAAAAAGTCTTGCAGTGCGGTTATTATTGGCCAACAATATTCAAAGATGCAAGAGAATTTGTGGAGAAATGTGATCGCTGTCAAAGGACGGGAAATATTTCTCGAAGGGATGAAATGCCGCTAAATAATATCCAAGAAGTGGAACTGTTCGATGTATGGGGAATTGATTTTATGGGACCCTTCCCTAAATCATATTCCAATCAATACATTTTGGTTGCAGTAGATTATGTGTCTAAGTGGGTTGAGGCTGTGGCTTTACCCACCAATGATGCAAATGTGGTGCTTTCGTTCCTGCGTAAGAATATATTCACGCGCTTTGGAGTACCGAGAGCCATAATCAGTGACAGAGGAACACATTTCTGCAATAAATACTTTGAAAGTTTACTTGCCAAGTATGGAGTCAAACACAGAGTTGCCACACCATATCACCCCCAAACAAGTGGACAGGTAGAAATTTCTAACCGTGAACTAAAAAGAATTCTAGAAAAAACTGTTGGGAATTCCAGGAAAGATTGGTCCAAGAAACTTGATGAAGCATTATGGGCATACCGAACTGCATTTAAGACACCCATAGGTATGTCTCCATTTCAACTTGTGTACGGTAAGTCTTGCCATCTTCCAATTGAGTTAGAACATAAAGCATTGTAGGCAACTAAATTCTTGAACTTTGAACTCTCTAAATCTAATGAGAAATGTTTGTTGCAATTAAATGAGTTAGATGAGTTCAGGTTAGCTGCATATGAGAATGCTAAGATCTACAAAGAGAAAACAAAGAAATGGCATGACAACAAGATCCGCCTCAAGGAATTCGAACCAGGACAACAGGTTTTGCTTTATAATTCTCGCCTAAGACTCTTTCCAGGTAAGTTAAAATCTCGATGGTCTAGTCCATTCTTGGTGTGTAAGGTTTATCCTTATGGCACAGTGGAGATTTCTCCCCTAGATAATGATAGGCCATTCAAAGTGAATGGGTGTAGACTGAAGCCTTATTTTGGAGGTGAAGTGGATAGGAATGCAGTTTCCGTTCCACTTAGTGCATTGGATGAGTAACAATTTCCCGTCAAGCTCACGACGTTAAACAAGCGCTACTTGGAAGGCAATCCAAGCATTTCATTTGTTATTTTCAAATTCCGCATGCTTGTAATTTAGTTAATAGTTGATACCTAAGTTATACGTAGTTATCCCTCATTATTTGGTCAATGTTTAATTTTAGGTGTTCAATTGCATTATTTTGTGTATAATTAGTTTACCTTAAGAATTTTGAGTTGGCAAAAGCAGCTAAGAAGCATTTAAAAGCATTCGAATAACTCACGCTATTTGCGTGGGTTATGGCGCGAATCGCGCCACATATTCGAATCAACCCAGCCAATTTACAATTTCTCACGCTAATCGCGTGACACATCGTGCTAACCGCGCCACCTGGGCGAACTCAAAGGTCCTGGCTCCATTGATGACGCTAACAGCGTGAAATCCCACGCGAGTCGTGCCAGTTATTTGAACTCAGGCAACATTCTTAACGATTTCACGCTAAACGCGTGAATAGTGACGCTAATCGCATCACCCATTCGAACCTGAAGTTCATTTTTGGGTCATGTCACGCTAATCGCGTGAGTTCTTGTGCGAACCGCGTGAACCATGCGAACCTGGGGGTTCTTAATTCAAGTTGTCACGCTAACCGCGTGAGATGTGGCGTGAACCGCTCCAGTTGACCAAAACCAGTGACTCTTCTGCATCATTTCACGCAATCCGTGTGACACATGACGCTACTAGCACCATGAGTTCGAGCCCATTTTCCTGTTTCATTTAAACTCACGCGATCAGCGCCGCACATGGCGCGATCCGCGTGGGTGCGACAGTTCAGTTTTTTAAATAAGGCATTCAGAAGCAAAACGCACCTCTCTCCCAAATTTCCTCCCAATTCTCCTGAACTCTTTCCCTAAATTCCCAAATTCCACTCACCTTCAGCCTATATCAAGCCTTCAATCCTCAATTTAGGGTTCCCTGTTCCCAAATTCGTTCTTCAAACCCCTCATTCTTGGAAAAGCTTGGAATTTCTTTGAAGCATCTCCATCATTCTCATTTTCTCTCATCTCAGCACAACAATGGCCGGAGATAAGGTTAGTTTTCCTATCCCATGGATGTACATTGAGACTAAAAGGCACCATAGTTGAGGATTGGATACTGTGGTTGCAGAGCTGCAATGGCAGAATCGCGACTTCACGCGATTCGCGTGGGCATGGCGCGAGTCGCGCCAGCATGCACAATCCATTTTTGATGTTGATTTTTGAACTTGAAGCTGGACTATGCTTCAATGACTGATATATTATTTGTTTGCTTGAATTAAGGTTTGATATGTTGTGCATAGAACTGCTTGGTCATAATTAGAATCATTAGTTTAATTATTTGTATTCTGCCTTAAATTGATGAATTTTGCTAATATTGTTGATCTTCTGCTATTGTGTTGTAATTGGTAGCAAAATAATGTGGGTTTAGTCAATCACATAGGATGAGACCTTGGCTTGACATGCAACTCATACTTGATTGAATTGAAAATGTGAATAGCTATGGGTTGAATTTGAATAGGAAAACCCAAATTGACTTAAGCCTTGTGTGCATATTGAATTTCAATAGGGTTATACTGCTTTCCTGATATCTAAATTGAAATTTTGCTTGAAAGGCCAATCCCAATTCTGAATCTTCAAAGTCTGTTGTGCCTATCCATTGATGAATTAAAATGCATGATGAACCGTTGTTGGTATAACTCTGAGTAGGTTATGGTCAAGATTAGATGCTTGATAACGTCAAATTAATTCACACAAATCTTAATCATTTGACTGCAAATACACCACATGTGATTATTGTGATTGCTTGACATAATCATTGATGCTTGTATGTTTAAAGAGAAATTTTGGAATTGGTTGCATATTGATTATTGTAAATCTGATTGAACTGAACCCAGGGCTGGTGAATATTGAATTGAGATTGTTCATTTAACTTAGTTGATTTTGTTGGTTTGAGAAATTAAATCTGGGAATTTGTGCTTAAATCTAGAATGCCTATCCTAATTGCATATTAACTTGGAATGCTAACCATGGGCTGGTAAAACTGAAACAGTTATGCTGCTGCTAGATATTAGTACTGTGCCTAATTGATTGACAATTGAATTAGTAATGATCCGCACTGTGAACAACTTAGTATTGTCTCACATTTAATTGAATCCCAAGCTTGAATCCCATGCTTGATATTGTATTTCGGCATTCTAACTAAGCATTATTGATTGGATCCAAATTGCATTAATGTCATATTGCCCTTGAATTGTTAACTCTGATTGATATGCCAATGACTGACGAAAACTAAATCTGGGAATTAGAATCATTAGAACCCATCATAAACTGTATCTTGGACATTTTCTGAATTTCAGGGCAAGCAGATAGCGAAAAGGAAGAGGAAGGCACCTGAGTCCTTAAGCAGCAAGAGGGCTCAGGTTGCTTCATTTGACGAGGCCCGCTTCCGATCCGCTGAGTGTCAGGAGCGGTTTGACTCTTGGTATTTACCCAAGAAAGTCATTCCGAAGAAGCGGATCATGTGGGAAGCACTCCCAGAGGACTCTCCGGTCCGAGAGGTCATCACCAGACGGTGATGGGAGCGCCTAGTGAGTTTCGCCGAGCCAAGCTCCAGCACCACTCTGAAGGAGTTCTTGGCCAACGTCGACCCAGCGATGGTATTAGAGAGGAAGGCCAGCTGGGTTAGAGGTGTTCGGGTCCCTTTTGATGATGAGACCATAGAGAACTTCCTGGACACCGCCTATTCCCCATTCTCCTGCTGTGAGTTCAGCCATCTCTTCCTCAGCATGCAGCCAGACATCTTCACGAAGCTGTACCGGGAGGAGATGCCCGAGCGAGCTGATCAGATCCGCTGCGGGATCACAGGTCGATACACGGCTTGGAAGACCAAGCCGGGTTTAGATTACGTGCCAGAAAATCTGAGGAAGCACGATCTCATTGGAGATGCAGCTTTCTGGCACATTTTTATTAACCACACAGGCATCCCTTCTACGAATATGACTGATGTGAACCTCGAGCGAGCGACGCTCTTATATATTTTACGTGGAGAGGAGAACCTTAACATCTCCTACACCCTTTATAAAAGGATTCTCCACATGATCCAGGACACCAGTAGTAAGTCATGGCTCTCTCACCCCTCCCTTATTCTTCACCTTTGCCGTCGTGATGGGGTTCAGATCCCAGGCGACGAGCCCATGGACTTGAGGACTGCCTCCATCATGACCAGCAAGACTTACACAGATGCGATGGAGAGCGTGGCATAGGAGCAGCTGATCCGAGCTTCGAAGCTCACCCCCGAGGAACTAGCAGCTCGCAGTCCTCGTGGGGCACCAGTACCTTAGTCTCCTCCAACTCCAGCCCCAGTCCCAGAGGCCCCCACCCAGCAAGATCCACCCACCACTCCGATGTCTCAGCAGTCCACACAGCCGCTGTTCATTCCAGAGGATGATTTCCAGCATCAGCCTTCGCTGAGAGCGATGATGGAGCATCAGACTCGACTACTAGAGTATCACGTCCGGCTGACTGAGGACTTGTGCAGAGAGCGGGGCATCGACTTCTCCTCATACCAGTACCACTTCACCCCGACTGCCCCATCTTTCTCCCAGCCACCTGTGGCTTCCACACCACCACTGGCAGCGCAGACTCCTCCAGTTCCATCCAGCCCTACAGAGCCAGCAGGATCTCAGGCTACTGAGGACATCACACCAGCAGCTGAGGAGTGATTACAGGACTATTTTTGTTTTCTTTGTTATTTCTATTTTTGTTTCCTTTTTCCATTTACATGACTACAGTATACACTTATCCATTTATATACATTTGTGATTTTGATGCATAAATAAATTGCTGTGGATGTCAATTTTTCATTTTAGTTGCGATTCTTCAAATAATTACGTGAGTGAGCACACAATCCTTCTTAGTTGTTGCTGGGGACAGCAATTTTCTAAATCTGGGAATAGGCGCCTACGCAATATTTATTTGACGAATCACATTCAAGTAAAAAAAACGTCTTAACAGAAATTGATACATTCTGCTTAAATTATACGAATTTAAAATTTTGAATAAATATGCGGAAGCTTATTTTATATATCTCAGACGACAAATTGTAAATTCAGTAATAAATTAGAATTTTCTGTTAGGAAGCTTGCGTGAAATGAAATATGGCATTACTTGCATGAAGCATGATTGAATTACGATTATTTGTATATTGATATTCATGTAAGGTTGAAATGACGCTTGATATGAAGTTGACAGAGGCGAACTTGAGTCTATAACCGTGAGGATTGAGCCATACAGTACAAAAAAAAATTTCTGAGAGGCCTCACATTGGTAAGTACTCTAGAACTTGATTTGTTTCTCTAAATGCATGTATAATCTGATATGATTAAGGCAATTTCTTCTTCTAAGCCAGGGCCAAATTGACTCACCTTCAATTTTCCATTGTCACCTCTTTTGAGCCTAAGCCTTTTCATTCATACACCTGAATTTTTGAAACATAATCCTTGACCACCCTACCTGAGATTGGAAAAGAAAGAATTAGAACAAGACCATGGAATAAAAGGGAAACAAGGAAGGAAAGGAAAGAGGAAAGACAAAGTTACCCAAGAAGACAATTCTGGTAGAAAAGTGGAATGTCAACAAAACAGAGCTGGCAAAATCCAAATCTAGTGAAGAATCCAGTGGGAAGTAACAAGTCTAAAATACCAGCTGGTGGATCTAAATACATTTATTCACTGCAGTACCTCTTATCACAAGTGTTCTGCAGAAGAAAATCAAAGAATAAAGAATAATATACTGCTAAGTGGAATTGACTAATTCTAACAAAAATCCAATCTCAATGTTAGTCACTATCCAAAAATATTCCCACCCTTAAGCCAGGCCAAGTTATAACCCTATAAAGACCTTTTGATCAGTTGTGCATGCATTCATGTTTCTTAATTTCAGGAACTCGAGAATATGATCAAGCTTATGGTAGTGCTATCACTATGATGGATTGAGTGAGTATAATCAACCCTATACACTTGAGTGATGAGTGAAATACACGCATCTTGGTAAGGAGGACTCAAGTGAAACTTTTGCAGTTGATGGATTTGAAAGTATTATTGAAACCTTGATGTGAAATTGAGTATACTTAGCATTGTGATTCTAAGAATGTTGATTGCGAAATTTATGCCTGATTGTTGAAACTTGCTTTCCAAATAGAAACTTTGTTTATTGCTGAGGGCAACAATATATAAATCTGAGAATTATTTGATATGCTTCTAGCATATAGTAGTTTTTAGGCTTAATTAAGTAATAAATTATTCAAAGAATTAGTAAATTAGTTTAGGAATTAGGGAATTATTACTTAATTGCATATTTCTTAAGTTTCTTAGTATTTTATCATTTAGGAACCAACAACAGAGGAAAAGAAGCTAAAAAGAACAAGCCAATGCTCTCGAAGCTCCCACGCAAGTCGTGCCATCAACCACGCGATCAGCGCCAGATGATAAAACACAGGACCTCAGTTCGAACAAGTCATGCGAGTCGCACCAACTACCACGCGAGTCGCGCCATTCTATCAAACTCAAACATCTAGTTCGAATAAGTCACGCGATCAGCGCCAACCTCCACGCAATCAGCACGATAAGTCACAGAACAGCCCTTTCAACTCGAACAACTCACGCGATTAGCTTGGGAATTCACGCGAACCGCGTGAGAAGCTCGCTAGTTCCCCAATTAAAAAGATTTAAATTGGTTCAGTGGGGGGAATTGTGCAGACTTACTGGAATAAAACCTAGGACGTTTTGGGGCATAAAAGGAGGCCTCTGGGTCACAAAGAAACAGCTTTTTACAGAGGTTTAGAGAGATTGCTAAGGAAGAAACCATTGAAGCACCTTGGGAGAAGATTGGAAGTCTGCAGAATCAAACCCTTTGTAATTCTTTCTTTTCTTCTGGTATGTTAATTATGGAAGTATTGTTAACTCTGAATATGCTTGGCTAAATTCTGTATTGTGGTTGAGCCATGAACCTATGAAGAATTCCTCTATGTATTGATTGGTTTTAATAAGATTATCATAATTGCTTTGTTTTATTATGCTATTCACTGCATAATTCTTAATTGGACTGGCCATTCTCTTAAGAGGGTTAGGGTTAGGGTTTGCAATAGGGATATTGGGATTCTAATTTCTGAAATGAGTAGAACAACGATTTATACATTGCCTAGGGATAGGGATGTGTAGTTGCAGCACCTTCAGTTTGTGTTTGCTTAATGCTTGGTCTAAGAGGGAATCACTAAGGGATTAGGGTTCTTAATTTCATCAAAAGGCTAAACTACTAAGGGATGAGGGTTTAGCTAATCACAGGAGAACACAACAGCTGAGCAATTAAGATTAGTTCAAGTTACTAATCAATTATACATAGTGGGAAGGAATCATAGGGGATTGCGCTTAACTACAATCATCTCTCATTACTGCGGTAAACTCTAATTACATTCGCTTACATTCTTGTTAAATTTTTGTCATTTAAATTACAGCACTCAATTACAAATCAACCAACTCTTTCAACTTATTACTTTGTCTTCCAATTTCTAAAGACATTAAGTTATATAAGATTGTATTCAATCCTTGTGGAGACGATACTCTACTTACTTACTTTATTACTTGAAACGAACGGTACACTTGCCGAATCCGCAACAGTAGCAGTGCTGACGTGGAGGGTGCCCACGTGTACGGTGACCTTGCAGTGATGACCACGTGTAATTTTACCATATTTGGATGGTACAATAACAATACAAGTCTCTAACTCTAACTCATACTTGTGAAACCCGATTTGATCATTCACCTGGTGGAGATAGTGGATCAGTGGACCAATAATTGGTCCGATTTGACTCAATATATATTAAAAATTTAAAATTACATATGTATCAATTATATATAAGTATATAACTTAACTAACATTATTTGAGTAAAACAAGTTAAAAAAATCAAATATGTACTATTAAAATGTTGTTGTCGTTGTCTCAGTCTGTGTGTCAAAAAATAGCAGAAAGTTTGTAACACATGATAGACATGAGGATGTCTACTGTTGGCACAGATGCATACAATATAGTAGACCATTGTATAAGATTAGCATGCGGTGTTACTGAGCATGAAAATGTTTATGTCAGGTCTAGACAAAGGAGGGATACACATGGGAGACATGGTGGTGGACGAGGTTGAGGATGATTATATTATTTCATTGACTATATAATAATGTAGTCCAACTATTTATATATGAATATTAAGATTTTATGTATTTAATTTAAATATGACTATTTTATAATTGTTATGTAAGTTATAATTCAATTCAACAAATTTGTCACCATTACTAAAATCTACTTTACAAACATATAAACAATAAAAAAATATTCAATCTTCTCCTAAATCAACATGTTGTGTGTGCAACCTCATGAAATTAGTATACCAGTGCATTCGACTAATAGTCATAACAAAGCAGTTGTTGACATATGACATCTATCTCTCAAAAAACCTTGTTACAATGACCAGTATGCATATAATTATTAATAACGTGTTTTAATCACAAAATTAAAGTAAAAAGGTCATTGTTATACCTGAACAAAATGATTGCCATAGACATGACCAATAAATAGAATGCAATGAACAACACTATCTCTAGACAGTTGGCTTCTAAGAGGGAAAAAATGACATGCTTTGTTGGAGAGAAAGCAAAACAAGGATGACGTTATACCTTGATGTAATGACATAACTCATTATTATAAATTTTTTTAATCCAAGGTAGTGTGACAACAAAAATGTTTACCATCGACAATCCAATAACAAGTAGGGATCGCTTTAAATGTTTAAATCTATGTATGTCAGCAAACAAGGCTATATATTCATCAGACTATTGTCCAAGTTCTTTGAACAAATGGTTGCGTACCAAAGATTATGAATCTTCACCATAACCTAATAAGGCTACATTTACACTATATCCACAATTACCATCAGCTTTAACATCAACAATGTTTTCAATGAAATCTTGCATGCATGGATGAAATTGATCCAGCATTGGCATGTTTTTTTTCAATTTTGTTTGCTCAGATGATATGTATACCATTTTGTCTGGAGTATTTATTTTGCACATAATGTAATGTATCCACATACTCAAAGTAAGACGAATCACGCTTGGTTGATTTTTGATGTTCGGTCAACTATTTTTTTAGCACCTTTTGTTTTGACCTTTTAAGGAGGAGCACACATCAAAGTTAGATCAGTATATGCAAGTTCTTTTAGTTTACTCTTTAGAGTCACTTTGCCACACATATCAAGATTTTCAAACCGCTTGGATATGGCTTCAATATATTCACACTTATCTATACCTTGGTCTGAAAAACTTAACTTTTGCCAAAACATATGGACTGTGTCAAGCGGTATGCTGCCAACAACATATCTAGCTAGCTCACATGCACAAGGCAGACCATGAGTAGTTCTCATAACACGTCCATAACGAAAACTGTCAATGCCTGCATAATTGACTCGCTCAAACTCAGCAGCATTTTGGTTTAACGCATACCTTAGCACCATGCCGATAAGTCTCTTGTACAAGGTAACTTTAAAAACATGTCTGACCACATGTGTACTTCTCTCCAAAGATGCTTATATTTCATTGTGTTGCAAGGTGATCATGATTCAACAATTAATATGTTCTTCAAAAATCAATTTAAACAATGTTCACAGTTTTCATACCTGTTATGATAGATCTAAACCTACTCATTATATATATATTACAACTTACTATGCCAACTATGAAACAACTTATTAGAAACACAGGACAACCAATTTGAAACATCACAAAATCCCTAGCTCTTCAGGGATGCTCTCAGTGCCGAGGAACGTGTAGCAGGGTGTATGTGCGACTTGTTCATATCATATACTAAGAAGGTGTTTCCTACATGCGTTACCTTATTTGTGCATGCTGTTACAAATCTTTGTTTGTGGGGATTCAACCATGCGTCTTTCACATAGTCAACAAACATTGGCCATGATGACTAATCAATTTCTAAGTAGCACAACCTAGAACACTCCACATGCATCCATGACATAGTCCTATCCTATGCACAAGGGTTTTACATTTTGTCTTGACATTCTTGTCAATGTGAAACCAGCACAACAAGTTAATTGAGTTAGGGAAAACAATTTTCACTACATTCATCAATGTTGAATCACTGTCAGTAACAATGACCTAAGAGAAAAATCACTTTTTAGAAAAATGTCTCTAAACTGTTCAGTGAAAACATGTTTAACCAAATACAAAATCATCAAGGGAATGAAACACCTATAAAAAAGGATAATACATGTTTAATCTTCTTAAATCATTCATTTAATTACATTAACCAAATACAAAATCATATAAATACCTCCGAAGTATTGAACGCATCATAACAATTAACTGAACAATTAATATTTTCGAATGCAGTAGGTTCCTTTCCGTTGTCTTCATTCATATTAATTTCTTCAGACACAATACTGTCATACATCAATTTATCGTTCTCAATCTTAACAAACTATTAAATAAATATTCATTGACAAACTATAACACCCTAAAATTTCAATAACTGAAAATAGATGTTTGATGTATTTCTTGTGATATTTAATTATTTGATTAGTTTAGATTAGTTGAATTATTGTTTAAATTATCCTTTTGCAATTGTTTGATATGGATGCTAAGTTAAGTGGAGTTTGTTTCATCTGTGTTGAAATGTGTGATTGATAATTTGACCCAAAACCTGTTTTGGTAAAACCACAATCTTGGACTCATTAACCGTTGGATTTCCTTCAAATTTTGACAGTAGGTTCACAACACATCTATGCATGTTTTGATCGTTGAGAATTACAAAATACAAAATTTTGATGTCCCGCTAAGCTCAACCAGCGCACTAAGTGCAATTCCAAACAGAGATATAATTGCGCTGAGTGAGACGAGCTCGCTAAGCGGGCACTGCTACATCCAGCAATGCCGATGAACACATTTTTTACCTCTCTCTATCTAAACTCTCACCCATACCCTAGAACCTCCTCTTCCACCACCCTTGACCATCGGTGATAGCCACGAGCTGCCGTTGCTTGCCACTGGACCACCGCACAGAGAGGAACATTTTAATCAGAGCGAAATCTCGAAAACTCAACTCAAGGATTCGGTAGAGAACGAAGCCTCAAATCCTCCTTTCTTGGTTTCTTTGAGGTAACGATGATTTTCTTGTCTTCGCCTAGTTAGTTTGAACCTCTCTTAGTGTCTTTTGGGATTTGGATACCGTTATTAGGTGTTTTTACACTTCCATTGAAAGACCTTTGAAAATAATACATTGTAAAAGTTATCTTTTTATAATATTGATGTCATTTTACCCTCATTTTCACAATCAAATTATTAGAATTTTTATTTAAAATTTGAAAATTTTACGTTTAGAGTAGTGGTATCGTAACGACGAGGTGGGTCGTTACACAAACCATACACATAACAATAATATTTAACAAAATTAAAGTGTTAAAATAATAAAAATTCAATACAATTTTTTTAGGAGTAATACAAATTCAATACCAAATACTATTTTTTGAATACAATTAATTTAAAATTTGCGTCAAATTGGAAATCCGTATGATTCATACAATAAATTCAATAAATTGTTCATTGACAAAAAATAAAGCATTTTACAAAAATCTTCCAATTTGAAAATAAATAAATAAAAGAAACAAGTTAAATCTAAAAAATACATTACAGGACTAAATAACTAATTTAACCTATAGTAAATGGTGGTAATAATAATGACAAATCTTTTTTAATGATAAAATTTTATAAAAACTTATTAGTACTAAGTGTATCACATTAATAAGTGTATGAATTTTAATATTTAATTTAAAGCTTAAATTTTTTTCCTATAAATATATATATTTTATTTTATTCTTACAAATTAATAATAATGGGACATCATGACATAATAACATCAATATTTTATTTATTATATCAAAAATTCACTATGGTAGATAATTACATTAAAAAATAGTTATAACACAAAATTAAAATAATTGAAAAAAAATCCACATACTATGGATCATACTGATTGGAAGCATATGGATTTCCAATCCATATGATCCATACAGATTAGCTAATTCGTATGAAGCATACATATGGGTGTTTAAAAAAACCAAAGCATACAAATTACCTTACCTTTGTCACCACTGTGACGACAAAGCCAAACACAATGAAACAAGCCACCACCAACCAACGCAACAAGGAGCTCCGCCAACAAGAAAAAAGGAATTAGAGACAAAAAATGAACAACAAGCAAAAAGGAAGAAATAAACAAGAGGAAATGAGGAAGTAGTGGTTTTGGAATAAATGAAAAAGTAAGAGTGTATTACAAAATGGCCTGGTGTAGGAAGAAAACAACAAACCTCAATTTATAAATTGGTGCTTGAGCTTGGTAATTTTTCGCACCTTCCAACCATTTCCTTATTTTCTCCCATGATTAATTTAGCTAAGAAGATGTTTGACAATGTGAGAGATGTTTCTCCAGCTAAACAAACTTGGAAGCTAAAAGTAAGGATTATCTAGTTGTGTAACATGGTTTGTGTCAGTCATCTTGACAAGGCTTTAGCTATGGAAATAGTCCTCATTAATTCTTCTGTAAAATTTCTTTTGTAAAGTTTTAACTTTTTTTGAATGGTTCTTGTCTAAAATTGAACCCACTATCAAGAAGCTTATGCTCATAAAATTTTCAACTTCATTTAAGGAAGGTGAAGTTTATGCTATTAGCTTCTTTAGGGTTGTTGCAAACAATGGTTCTTATAGAGCAACTAGGCATGAGTATAAACTTCTTTTTCATGTTAAGACCATGGTACACCATTGTGGTGATGTTAGCATTCCATTTAGTGAGTTGGCAATTTCTAATTTTGAGGATATTGACAACACTAACGGTGAATCTGACTAACTTCATGGTAATGTGTTTTGTAAAAAATTCCTTTGAAGTTTTTCTTTCATATATCAATTTTTCTTATATCTCTATTTGTATTTTAGATGTTATGGTTATTTGGACTACAATTTCTGCAGAGAAGGTTTTTGACAAAGATGGAGGACTTCGAGACTTATTGAGTTGAAGTTGGCTGATGAAAGTATATGTTTTTTGTTTATGGTTTTTTATTATTATATTATATTGGTTTCTTTTTACGTTGTTATATTTTTTATTTTTTAT
Organism: Glycine latifolia; assembly: GCA_013407115.1. Classification (NCBI taxonomy): domain Eukaryota; kingdom Viridiplantae; phylum Streptophyta; class Magnoliopsida; order Fabales; family Fabaceae; genus Glycine; species Glycine latifolia. The sequence continues at coordinate 82,386 of QARZ01040896.1, forward strand.
TTCTAATTTCATTATCTCAATGCAGGGGGGAATTAGTTGTGTACTATTTGGTGGGTATGTTGATAAGGTGAACAATCTTTTGCTTCCTAGTGGCAATGAACTTCTTATTGTTGTGTTGCAGCTTATGAAAGTGAAGAATTATATGAAAACAATATGAGTAGCATAGAAACAAGTTTTACAATCACTCTTTATCAAACCCAGACTAAGAACAAAGCATCTAACACCTATAGACCCTTTATGATCAAGACTTAGAGAAACAACCATTCTCTAATCTCCCTCTAGAAAAACCTATTCTACAAACTCTAACAATCTATTGTACAAGTTACAAGCTCAGAATTTCTAAAAGAAATAGACCAAAGTAACAAGGAGAGATACAACTTGGGATCCAATGTAGATGTATGCAGATGATTAAGAATCTTGAACCAAGGTTGAATGGAAATCTCAAAACAATCTCTCCAAAACTTTTCTTTAGCAAGTGCCCAAAAGGAAATCCTCACAAAGTTTCTTGATGTTTGTTGAAACAGAGGATTTGTGAGTCATACAGTGAAATGCTCTTAGTATCTTTTCTCTCTGAAGAATGGGTTATCAAATTCGTTGTTTTTAAGTCAAACAATCAGCAGCTATTTATAGAGAAAATAGTTATAACTACCAATAATTGATTAAATCACTTAAGTAATCGATTAAAGTGTTCTTGAAGCTTTCTGGAAAAACTTATGAACAGTGTAATCGATTAAAACGCAATGTAATCGAGTATCACAGGAAGCTTTAATGAAAAATAGGACCAAGTAATTGATTACTATAGTGTTGTAATAGATTATCACATGAAGTTCATTATGTGATTTTGAATTGTGTAATCGACTACCATATTCTTGTAATCGATTAAAATTGCTCTCTGTTTTCAAGTAATAGATTACCACTTGCTAGTAATCGATTAAACTAGCGATAATTTTTTTTTTCCAAAACTTCCAATATGGAACACTTAGCTTTTTATGCACTCATGAAAACCTTGAGTTTTAGAAAAGCTATTTATGAAACTTTTGCTTTGTGAATACATGAAGGAAAAGGCATGAATGAGATTTATTCAATGGATCATCATAGGAGGCATCAACTTAGACATACACAAATTACAAATGTCATTCAATTGAATTGGCAAGTAAAAAAAACCCTAAACATTAATGTCTAAGATCATCAACTTCATGGATCCTCTCTTGCTCCCCTTGAGTCTAACATTATAAGGGTGATTTTATAAACTGTATTATAATTAGAATTTATAATATTTATTTTTATCACTACTCTTTTGGATTTTCATCTTAACTTTTTATAGGTGAGACTATCATTCAAAATGTCATGAAAAATCTAGGCTTAATTTTATAAATATATCACATATTGATGTTTATTTTCAAGTTTTTAATTCCTGAAAGAACTTTTATTCAATTTTAAATACAACAAGAGGTTTATTCCACTTAAAGAAGATTTTTTGGAATTATTTCCTAGGAAGACCATCCTTCAACTTCATTTAGTTGAAGAGGTTAATTCATATATTTTAATTTTTTTAAAATTTAATTAAATAACTTTGATATTTTTGTAATAGCATTTGTTTATTTCTCAGGAAGGTATTTTTATTATTCTTAGGACTATTAAGTCCATGTTGGATGATGATTTCAAGTTTTATAAAGCATGTAAGCGCCATAAGGCAATCAGTAAAAAAATGTGTCTACTATTGTTCTTCTTGCCAAGCTAAAGTTAAAGATTAGTTGTTGCAAGGTATTTTTTTTATGTTTTATTGTTGTTTAGCTCATAAAGCTATGGCATATTAAGAATTAATTAATATACATGCATATTAATAATTAGTTAAATAACATATGTATAATTTATTAATATTAATATTTAATTTTGGCTCTTTTTCTTTGAAATTGGAAGAAACACAATAAAAAGGAGGGTTGAATAGTGTGTATCAAAGATAAAAACTTTTTTCAATAATAGGGATAGTATGGATAATACATAGACAAGCGTTGTTCATCCACTAAGAGTAAACATATTGTGTAATGAAGAACAAAGTGGTCGTCTAGTGACAAATAAGAAGTTCTTAAAACAATTTTTCAAATAAGCATTTGGTGTAAAGTAATGTTAGAAAATGCAATAAGAATACTAGATAAAACAAATGGAGAATGTTAGACAATTATTGGCAAGCGTACCAATGTTGTCACAAGTTACAAAATTTATAAAGAGATCATCTCCACATGAACTTGAGCTACTCAATTTTTCCAGATAAAAGTAAATAGTTTAATAGTTATGTACAACAATTTTAGTTGAAAGTTCATGGTTTAATTGAAATAACAGAAATATGGAAATGAGGGAAATATGAAAATAACAGAATTAGTGCGTCGAAAATATGGAAAATTACGAAAACAGTTAAGATGACTTTCATTAATTCGGGAGAAATGTAGGATTGGATTTCATCGTTCATACCCTCAGTACTGAATTAACAATAATACATATGAATCATTTTCTAACATTACTAATGCACACATTAAGTCACCCTGAATCGATCCCTCGTACTCGAGAATCCTAAGGATATTTACTGAAAATTACGAAAACAGTTTTAAGATGACTTTCATTAATTCGGGAGAAATGTAGGATTGGATTTCATCGTTCATACCCTCAGTACTGAATTAACAATAATACATATGAATCATTTTCTAACATTACTAATGCACACATTAAGTCACCCTGAATCGATCCCTCGTACTCGAGAATCCTAAGGATATTTAC
>QARZ01040896.1:85167-133506 GCA_013407115.1 Glycine latifolia
CAAATATCGAATCCTCGTATATGAAGTAAATAACCCAGCATTACAATCATTATCTCGTGCTATTTGCAATCAAAACATTATGCTCTATTCCTAGCAATGTAACCTAAAGAGTAAAATCATTCAGTTCAAATTCTAAGAGCACTTTCCAGTCAAACTTAGAATCTAATTTCATGAACTAGTGATCAAGTAGAATCAAGCATTACAAATAGAATGAAATCACTAGTAATTAGTAGAAAAAATGATGAAGGATGCGATCCATGATCACTTCTTTGCAGCTCAGCTCCATATTTTTCTCTCTTCTCTCACCTTGCTTTGTTTCTTCAATTGGTGTCTTCATTCTCCTCCACTTCTGAATTGTTGGAATTTACAAATCCTCTATTTGCATGCCTTTTTAAAGCAAACGATGCAAGAGGTGCCAGACCAATTTGCCCAGGCAAGTTAGTTACTTCTGGCTGAAGTAAGGTCACTCGCCCAGACGACTTGTAGCTAGCCCAAGCGAGTTGGTTACTTCAGGATAAAGTAATCTCATTAGCCCAAGTGAGTTGATTGCTAGCCAAGGCGAATTGCACTCTGCAATTATGTGAAAATGACCTTTTAGCCCTACATCTTGCCTTGGTTTCTAGATCCAACAAATACCTATCGAAACATAAGAATTGCATGGATGAATCTTCCAAATTTAAACATCAACATTTATAAATGTACAAAATATAAAACAACTAGAATTAAGGGAAGTTTATAAGTAAACTACTGAAATCAAAAGATAAGTGCTAGAATTATAATCTTGAAAATAACTAAAATATGGCACTTATCAGAGACCAGTAGAAATATTTGGTTAATACTGGTTCGCTTAACCTGAGCTACGTTCAATTCTCCTTTACTCACAAGTAAAGGGTTCCACTAATCAACTACTGATTACAAACAACTATTCTAACCCATCACTCTTGCCTTTACAAGTATTATTAACACCACTTCTAGTATCTTCTTAAACTCCCCTTGAATCTAATTTTTTAACACTAAGTTACTCCTAACTTTCACAAATAAATGTTTGATTTAATACAAGTATTCTTAACACTTAAAGAGTGAATAAACAATTAAGTACAAATACAAACTACTTTGCTTTGCAAAGAATAATATTAGTGTAGAATGTGTAGTGTTTATAATAGAGTTTCACCTCAAGTAATTTTCTTACGCTCTTGTTCTTTCTTTTTCTCATATTTTGTCAGTTGCTTCATTGATAGAGACATCCTTTTATAGACTTCAGTGACATATCCATTATCATATTTGTGTCGTTATATTGATAGAACCATTGTCTCACATAGAGGAATTGGTCTATGTGTCAAGCTCTAAATGGCGAGGATTTATATGAAGTACAAACAACGCCATGTGTTTTTTGTTCACTCTGAAAGTGACATTCAAGAGAATATTCCATGAAAGCCTTTTATTCTCTTCTATAATGTCCTTTTCTTGAATTCAAATGTCAGTTATTGAGAAAAATAGAATGTGAATAAAATACATGAGCACTTCCCCTTTTCGTGATATAGTCTTTGAGACTGAACACACAAGTTTACCTTATGCAACATGTTATATTGTTATGCACAATAGGGGACACTTATTGAATATAGCATGTTGGACGCTAGGTTAAAATAGAGCATACTCTCTATAGATGTGGACGATATTCCTTTAACATAATATCAGCAGAATGTAACAGGTTAAAAATAATGTGTGTGTTTGTGTGAATACTTCATGACTACTTTTATATATAAAAATGTTTTTCATTACAATCAAAATTCCTATTTCTCCCCCTTTTGTGATAAGTAAAAAGATGAGTGCAAAGATAGAAAAATTGAAGAACATCATCGTTAGTCTTGAGAGGTCGGTGGTGGTGGTATCAGAGCCAAGGGCTGTGGTGGAGGCTCAAGAGAAGTAGGAATAAAGGATGCTATATGAGCAGATGCAGTGGCAGCAACAATTCCAAGCATTGACAGTTGAGCTTGTTGAATGTTCTGTAAGAGGACAACACCAAGGTTGGAGAACTGTGTTGTAATGGCATTTTGCATAGAGAGGCATAATTGCTCATTCTCTTGTCATTTTTGTTTTGTAAATGACTCCATTTTTAGCCCAATCATATCTTGAGCTTGATCACGAGTGATGGTAGCTGGTTGTGCATAGTTGAGAGGAGTGGGCCCAAAACTTGTGGAATATCTCAAGAACTGGCTTCATTTGAAGCTGTAGACTACTTGGATGTAGGAACTGGAATAAGTGGTTCAACTTCATCACCATAGCTACATTGGATGCTTCACCAATCTCACCTATGACACCTGTGTTTTTAATGTCAATGAGGACCCCACACATAATAGTGTGATCCACAGCTTTAGCAGATGCCTAAGCTTTAACAGTCTCAACAGTAGTAGCAGCATCAACTTTCCTATTCTGTTGAGCCTCGTGGATCTTAGTCATATTGGTTATCATTTGAACTTCCTTCATATTCTTTAAGTTGTAGGTTCCCCTATATGGAATGGAGGGAAGCTGAAGAAGACGTTGGATGAAGGAGTAGTTGCCATCATCTCTTGTGAAACAGACGCAAGCATCATCAAAGTGATACTTCCTGACAGGTTGTAACACTTGAACAACTTTGTGTGGCACAAAAATATCACTTAATCATTGCCAGAGGTGGAGGCTTTTGGGGAATCCATCCACACTATCTGACTCCATAAGGTCCTTGCATTGTGAGCATTAGAGTTTGGATAAGCTGCTTCCTTTGAAACAGTGAGCTCCAATTTTGGGGATGGTTCTCAATCTCTACAGTCATTTTCCTCGAAGGCATCTATGCCTTGTAATACAACTCAAATCCCTTTTTCTTGGAAGCATCCCATACTGATAAGCGAGGGCATACCCTATCAGCAGCCATCTTGATGTCAATTGCCCTAGATATATGCAGACTAAGAGGATACATCATGGCTTGATCATGCAAATACATTTCATTCATGTAACTTGCCAAGGTATGAGGAATCATCATCAGAGAGTGAGATGTCTCTAGGATGCATTGGCAATAGTCTTGTATTAGGCGTACATAGGTGCACCTTCTTGTCGAATTGAACCTTGGGAGGTTCCACTTCTTGTGAGGGTTACTATTCTTGAGAGGTACTACCTTGAGAAATCTTTTGTTCTTTGTTCTTCTTTATATTGCGCCAACCTTGTTAAGGAGTCACTTCAGTGGAGGGTCGAATCAGTTGCTGAGTGCCAGGTGCAGCCAATAAGGAGGCATCTTGACAACAAATGACTGATCTGGATGAGTCCACATTCGAGGTGGCAAACCTTGGGAGCTTTTTTGATCTTTCTTCTTCTTTATATTGTGCCAAGCTTATCAAGGAGTCACTTCAGTGGAGGGTCGAACTAGTTTCTGAGTGCCAGGTGCCAGCCAATGAAGAGGCATCTTGACAATAGATGACTGAACTAGACGAGTCCACGTTGGAGGTGGCAAATGAACTATGGCATCTAATGTTAGAGCCTTAAAGGCCTCAGATGGAGTGTGCTCATAGTCATAGCCTATCTAGGTGGGTGCTTCAACATGGTTTCCTTTACCACATGTTTACAGAAAATGGCTTTCGATAAGGGGGTCATAGGTGTAGGATTACCATGCATGAAGGCCAGGGGGAATCTCTGAGCATCAGATAATGCCTCCCTTAGAGCTACTCTTCTGAACCTTTCCAAGTGTATATAGGAGAGGGAGGTGGACGTGGTTGAGTGGTTGATGCAGACTTGCGGAGGGGTGTGATTGCAATGTCATCAGTGGATTCACCATCTAATGAGCAAGAGGCTGGGTCTTCTTTTTTTCTAGTGAAGGAAATCGCCCATTCTTTGTCACTAATCTTTGGATTGGCTTTAGTAGCCCTTGTCTTTACCCATCGAGGAATGGATGAAGAAAGAACGGACTCACGTGGTTCAGTTGTAGGTTGAGCCTTCTTGGCTTTCTTAGGAGCAGGTGCATCAGGAACAAAAACTTTTCCATTTTGAAGGGCCACTCGTACTTGTCCTTTATTATCATCATTAGTCTCACTCAAGTCATTCAACCTTTGTGCAACTAGGTTTATTGCGGGTGGATGCTCAGAAGCGAACACAACAAACTCATGCCTTCTCTTGGTATTGTGTTCGCCTATATTTTTGCCTATATTTTTGCCTTCTCACACATCAGATTGTAGACGATAGTCTTCTAATCGCCAACCTTGCAAACATTGTTTTTATAGAGAGCTCTGGTGACGTGGGGGTCATAGTTCTTCTCCCATCCCTCTTGGTAAGTGTTGCCCTCGCACATACACACTATTGCTTTAGCAATGGTGTCATTGGATAGTACGACCTTTACTCCCAAAACCTTGGAGGATATGGTCTTCTTGTTGATGAACTCAACATGTTGCTAGAAGGTCCTTATCAGTTCTGGATACATTTGAGGTTTGTTAAAGAAATGTCTGGCACCACAAAACAACAGGGTTTTATTTAGCTTTAAACCTACTTTTCGAGTTCTTGGATATGGAAAATGTGTTCTATGTTAATGGAAGGCTTGTTGTCAGTATGTATGGTAGTGATATCCATGGTTGGGATAGCTTCAGTGACAAGGGTGTTTGTAGAGGCCATTTAAGAGGGAAGAAAGCTAAGGTTTAAAAAACTTAGAGGGAAGTTCAAGTGTTTGCAAAGAGAGTGTAATCCCAAAAGTTTCAATGTAGGTTTTTTTTTATAGTGGGCTTTAAGGATTTTTCAATAACAATCATTAAGCCACTCAACATGAAGCGTTACAATGTTTCGCTAAGGAAAACATTGTGTTTTATAAAATGCATGACATATCGTTCATAAATTGAACATTATGAATGTGTGGTAATGGCTAGTAGACAACGTGTCCTTGGATTCACTAGTGGATGACATATGGATATTAAATTAATCATTTACAAGGTTTCTGTAATCTATTATGGCATTTCTACAAATCTACACAATTTTCAATGAAAAATAACTGACGTCTTATCTTGAAATTCAAATTCAAATTTTGATTCAGTGAATCTAGACCACTTTGGAATTTGAGATAGTTGTTATCAAGATTTCAAAATTCAAATTTTAAACTGGAAATGCTCTATAAATTCATATTCCTAAGTCTAAAACTCCTCACACCTGAAATTCACTCTCCCCTTTTGATGAGGACATAGGAGGGGGCATGACCAAGGCAACAAACTTGGAGGACATACAAGGTCTTGGAGGTCCAATGACAAGATCAAAAGCTAAAAAGGCTAAAGAGGCTCTAAATCTCATGGTGACCACTTTACTTGAGACAAGCCCAAGTGTAAAGGAAGAAGAGCCCAAAATGATACACTTAATTCAATTTGCAGAATAAGCCTCAATGGATATGCATGAAGGCTTTATTTTACTTGGCCAATTCAGCACTTAATTTTATTTCCTCATATTTAGATAAAATTTTGTTATAAGGCTTATTGGGCTGGATTATTGATTTGTCTATTTACATTTGTTTGTAAGCCCATTAGGTTAAAACCTAGATGGATGATGCCCACTATATAAGGGAACATCATAGCTTGTTGGAGGCAGAATTTTGATAATACAAAAGATAACCTTTTGATTAGAGGCTAATTTCTCTAGGGTTCTTTTTGAGAATCTCAGAACTTATCAAGGGTGTTAATCCTTGTGGCGTTCTTAGGCTTATCAATCTCTGATTGTGGCGCCTTCCAAATCTTGATTCGTTTTCCAAACCCGCAAATTTTCCAGTTTCTGTCTTCGTTAACTTCATACCAAAACGCACGATATATGTATCCGTTTCCAGTGTTTCTTGACCCAAAATCGTAGTTCAGAAAGCGATCTTTCACCTCGTTTTGATAACGCTTGAATCTGAGTTCTGTAGCGTGAGATATGCTCTATTCTTAACAAGACGTGTTGTTGGCTGAATTCTGGGTGTGAAATTCCATTCCTAGTATGATCCTAATTTCTAATCCTATTGGGGATCATATCACCTTTAGTAAAACCGTGTTATCGTTTGCTCCGCCTCTTCTTCTTTTCAACCAAACCTGTAACGACCTAAAATTTTTCTAGATGTTATATTTTTATTAGGGTTTAATTTTAAGAAGCGTATATTAGTAAAAATTCTAAAATGTATAAATTATAGAAGTTGTTAAACTAATATATATTATACGTAGCCACAGTCCTTGATACAAAAGTCATTATTAAACAAGTACAAGATTTTCCATACACCAGCCTAATTCATATCTTCATTCCTACACCACCACCAATCTAGGGCATCAAGGAAACTGACCACTGTTGCCATCTAAAAAAATGAAACAAATCTAGTGAGAAATAGAATTTCTCAGTAGGCAAAACTAAACCACCAAACATGTTAGTATGTTAGTAAAATCATCAGTATATTCAAATGAATCCATAAAACAATTATGCAAACTATATGAATGCATGAAATGAATTTTCCCAGGGTGCACATGGCTTCTACATATCGTACTGTATGTAGCTACAGCTTGTACTGGATGTAGACGCTGCGGCCGTCTTACACAAACATGCATGATTTATTTCATGTATTTGCACCTGGTCACTACAAATCGTACTGTATGTAGTATCAGATTCTGTTTAAAAAATCTCGTACTGGACTCAGAAACATGAGCCAAAATATCATCACATCAAAATCCATCCATAATACAATCCATGAGCAAATACATACAACCTCATGGAAAATATTTTCATCATAACATCATACGTACCACAAGTAGGGTTAAAATACCATACCTTATTCAAGCAAAATTATACCAACTTAGGCATAACAATTGAATATCCTCAAGCTACAAAAAAATCATGTTAGTAGTCAAACTAATAAATCACAATATATCTTTTAAATAATTACTAATTCTTTTAAACCTTCAGAAGAAAAGATTAAAACCTAGCATGCATCTTAATCTACTTTCACCTACCACCTTACTACTTCAGCCTCAAAATTGAATCACTCTAGTATTTGAACCATTTAACTACACATCCTTCAAACTCTACTTCTAAAAATTTAATTAAAAATAGTCCGATAATAAAAATATGAACAGACAACCAAAAGGTCATCATATCACTTCCAAAGATCATCAAATGTGATTCCAAACATCACTAATAATTTAGCCTATGATCATCACCTATCCTATGGTTAAAATCAACATTTTCACATCATAAAATAACCTTCAAATGACATGAATTTTCAGCCTAAATCTGTCCATTTAAGCATATAGGTTAATCCAAACAAATGTTTAACTAGAGATTGAAGCCTAGCCTATGTCAAGTGAGTTTGATTTTGAAAATGATTGAGTAGGTGGTTGCCCTTCTTGGAGAACTTAAAGGAAGAAAGAATAAAATGGAAGTATATAAGAATATAGAAGTAGGGCTACGGTCTAAGCAAATAAGGAAACGAGAATTGAAAGCAAAGCACCAAGTGAAAAGCTTATAGGCAGTGGGAAAGAGTTTTGGAGCTAGAGTTATACGTGCAAAAATTTTGGATGTTCAGCAGCTATTTATATTAGGTTATTTAGTTAGATAGTAAGTGAATTAATTAGATTTCAACTAGATTAGTATTTAGTTTAGTTACAAGGTAACTATCCTTGAAGATATTATCCTAATCTAATCATGATAATTATTCCTTCATTTATGGCTTAAGTGCACGTGGAGTTTGCTAAATAAATGGATTTCCTTTGCCTACACCTACATGGCTGAAGCTAGATAAAGCAAGATTCCTTCATTTAATGCTTGCTTTCCATGTTGAAGGCCACCTAGAAAGGTTGGTTCAAAAAGCTTATCTTCATTAACTTACCATTGACTTTGGTTTACCAAATTTTCTTTCTATTAGTTCACTTAGCTATGCCTATTCTATGGCTGTTGCACGTGAATCCATTTCTGAATAGTCCAAATTTGATCTGAAGATTTGATTCCTTGGGCCAAAATTCCAAGAGTTACAAGTTGTGCCCAATCCAAAAGGTACAAAAGGCTAGAAACACTTAACCAGATGGGGTTCGCTCATTGTTTATTCTGTACCAATCTACTTATCCAAAAATTCTCATCTTTTAGTATGTTAAACTAGACTTCCTAAGATTTCTAAAAAGGTATTACATGCATTATTTGGAGTTATAAAACTCAAGATATAGCATTTTTAATCTAGACTTCCAAAGCTGCCAGCGAATTCAACTTAGGATAATGCATCTCTTAGTATTTTTGTTATTGCAAGCAATACACAGTCTATATTTATCTGAAATTTTTATATGTTATAGTTGACATCTAGATCTTTAATTCCATATATCATAAACATAATTTGGATAAGAATTGAGAGAGAAATAAATTTCTCAATTCGGGTAGCAGAAATGGACAGTTTTGGGCAGCTTATGTTCAAATAAATTTTATCCTATTCTTCTTGTATCCAACTATCATCACACTTCCATAATTCAATCATAAATATAAACTCAAGATATAATTTTGAGGATGTTACAAAACCTCTGCCTATCCTTTCTTCTAACATCACCATGTCTCAACCATCTGCATCCAAGAAAATCAAAACCAGCAAAAGGAAAGCAAGCCAAAGCTCTAGGGCTGCTGAGAGCAGGTTAGATACCTGGTTCTCTACTGAGGTTAAGAGAAAAAATTATATGCAATTCAATGCTACAAAGCTTGTGATGCCTCCAAAATACCTGGAGCTTGATTGGTTTGTAGCTGAGGGATTCACATTCCCTGAGATGCTGCAAGCACATGGCCTAACAAAGCTGCTGGAAATAAAGGGTACCTTTTACCCTAAATTGGTAAAAGCATTCTATACTTGTGCCAAGGCTAGTATGGATGGTGTTCTCTACTCCAAAGTGAATGGAGTAGCCATGGAAATTGATGACACCATGTGGAATGCAATGGTAGACATCTCTTGTGGAGGTGTTAGGAGGTTTGAAGAAGAAATAGGAGGTTACTCAATGATGGATACCTATAGGGGTATGTTGCTGAATCCAAATGCTCCAATAAGAAATAGATTGGGTGTTAGAAACATGACTGGAGAAGTTAGGCTGCTTCACTACATCATTACTTACATCCTTACACCTCAATCAACCAATCATGCACATATCAATGATGATGATCTGCAGCTAGTGCATGGGATGAAGATTGGAACTCAAATCATTTGGGTTCTAGTCATGTTTGATTGGTTGAAAGCTTTCTTGGACTATTTTGTGATACGATCTTGTTAACTATGATTGTTTAATAATTTTTATATTGACCAAGATCAACCAATTCACCCCCCTCTTAGTTCTTGTGTGTTGTTCATACTGTTTTCAGTATGGAGAGAAACAACCTAATGATCCAATTCAGATGAATGCAGATGATAAAGATTCTGAATCAAGGTTGAATGAATATCTCAAAATAATCTCTCTAATGCCTTTTTCTTTTGCAAAAATGCTCACAAAAGAAATCTTCTCATGGTTTCTTTATGAATGATGAAACTGATGATTTGTGTGTCAAACACTAAATAGCTCATAGTATCTTTTATCTCTTCAGAAAGGGTTACTGTATTCGTTGTTCTTAGTTTAGACAAGCAACATCTATTTATAGAGAAAACTGTTTTAACTATCAGGAATCGATTAAATAACTTAAGTAATCGATTAAAGTGTTCTTGAGGCTTTCTGGAAAAGACTTATGATCAATGTAATCGATTAAAATGCAATGTAATTGATTATCACAGGAAGCTTTATTCAAAATAGTTGCCAAGTAATCGATTATCATAGGAAGTCCATTATCTGATTCTGGACTGTGTAATCGATTACCATAATCTCGTAATTGATTAAAATGTTATTAGGTATCAAGTAATAGATTACCACTTGCTGGTAATCAATTAAACCAGCGAGAAAATATTTTTCCAAACTTGAAACATGGAACACTTAGCTTTTTATGCACTCATGTAAAACTTCGTGTTTTAGAAAAGCTTTTTATGAAAGTTTTGCTTTTGTGAAAACATGAATGCAAAAACATGAATGAGTTTTATGCAATGGATTATAGGAGGCATCAACTTAGACATACAGAAATTACAAATGCCATTCAATTGAATTGGCATGTAAAAAGCCTAAACATTTCAATGTCTAAGAACCTTAACTTCATTGATCCTCTCTAGCTCCCCCTGAGTCTAACATATAATGCTTTGTTGAAATTAAAAACATGTTGAGGAAGGGTTTGTCCTTCAAATCTAGGAGGATGTTCAACATAAATTTCCTCTTGGATTAAGGCGTTTAGAAATACGCTTTTTGCATCCATTTAATACAACTTCATACTACTATGGGCTCCAAATGAAAGTAAGATGCACATTGCTTCTAAGTGAGCAACATATGCAAAGGTTTTTGTGTAGTCTATACCTTTCTGTTGTGAGTAATCTTAAGCAACTAATCTTTCCTTATTTCTCACAACTTTACCATCTTCGTCCAATTTTTTATGAACACCATTTTGCTCCAACTGCCTTCTGTCCTTTTATTAATTCAACGAGCATCCAAATATCATTCTTTTGAAACTCGTTAAGCTCCTTTTGCATCTCTTTTACCCAGTTGTTGTCTTGCATTGCCTCATCGATGTGTTTAGGCTCCATCTCAGATATCAGTGTAGTATGTACTTGTGTTTTTAATGACAATCTAGTTTGAACAGGATATGTTGGATCACCTATGATTTGACTCCCTAGATGGTTCCTTCTCATAATGTGTCTAGCGGGTTCTTTGATTTCAGCTTGAGCTTCTTCTTGAGTGGACACAAGTATCTCTGATTCCTGTCTGGGCGAGCTGGCAATTGTGGTGTTGTCATCCAGTTGTAAATCTACAAAAGACTCATCTAGCTCTGATAACTCTTTATCAGGCTTAATGTCATAAAATATTATATGGATAGCTTCTTCCACAACTAAGCTTTTGGAGTTGTATGTTGGATATAGGGGGAGCATCTTAAAGCTTGAAGCTTAGGAACTTGAAGAATGGTTTTGAGCTTTTTCACATGCCTTGGAATGCCTTGGAAAATTGCAAATCAAATCAAGTGTTAAAGAGTTCAATATGTTGATCCTTGCATTGCATGCATTCAATCATTCAATTGCCTAAGTGTTTTAACTAAGAATCCAAGCATATTTTTTACAAAAGAACAAAAGAAGCATTGTTTTTGGAAAAATGCAAAGTGCACTGTAATAATCGATTACATAGCGAATTAATCGATTATTTCCTTCGTTTTCAAACCTGGAAAACTTTCATGAACACTTTAATTGATTACCATTATTTGTAATCAATTACATAAGTTTTTTTTAAAAAAAGATGGTTCTACTGGAATAATCGATTACCAGGATTCGTAATCGATTACACAACGCTTTAAGAAAAACATGTTGCACTGGAATAATCGATTACCATTTTCTCGTAATTGATTACACAAGCTATTATGAGATACAGTGCTATTGGAATAATCGATTACAACTCGAATTAATCGATTATCTTGTTCGTTATTTAAACCCAGAAAACTCATGAACATTTTAATCAATTAAAATGGTGATGTAATCGATTACATAAGTGTTTTAATCGATTATATGGCGCGTTTAATCGATTATTGTTAGTTACGAAAGTTTGTTATAAATAGGCAAAGGTTTACTTTGTTTTTACAACTTGAGAAATACGAATTTTTGATCACCTTCAAGCTTTCACCAAGATTCAAAGAGTTTTTCTATGCTTATAAACCTCTTGTCCCCTTTCTTAAATCACATGAGTTCTTGATTGATTACTTGGGCAAGAGTCTTTCAAAGAAGAATAGGAGAGCTTGTTCTGAAATTTTAGTTGATGATTCAACACTGTTGGTAATTCATTTGCATTCATAATCATTGGATCATTAGGTTGATTCTCTCCATTCTCTTTGGGTGTAATTCTGTTTTGAATTGTTTTGTATTTGGTTGCTATTGTAATTTGTTCTTGAGGCTTGCACTAGAGTAGTGTTCTCCAGGGAAGAACAGAGTAGTGTTCTCTGATTCTTGTTAAGCTGTCTAATAGGGTTTTAGATTTCCTTTCTCTATCTAGGGTTGATAAAGAATAAATGTAATCAAGCTTGTAAGAACTGAAATTTTCAATAGTGGAATTCTAATCTAGTGTTGATTAGAAACTGGATGTAGCTTCTCTTGAGAAGTGAACCAGTATAAATTCTTGTGTTGATTCTCTGCTCTCTAATCTCTTTTGGTTATCTTGTTCATAGATTCTTTGAATTCTTATCATTGCTTAACAAGTTCTGTTTTGAGACATTGATTCCTTGAGCTGAGTAAGTTGATTGAATTAAAGGTTTCTTGGTTTGAAAGTGATTAAGATCCTAACTCTGATTTAGAAAAGAAAATTTTTAAAAGACCAAGTTATAACCAATTCACCCCCCCTCTTGGTTAATTGTGGGTATTCCTATTGTTTTCATTGTACACTTTGAATGCCTTTGAAGTTTAATAGTATCCAAGAAATATCCCACAATCACTTTTTGAGTCAAATTTTCCTAGAATGTCGTTTATATTAAGAACTTCCACTTGCTCCCAAAAGTATGAAAAAATGATATGTTGGGTTTTCGTCCCTTCCATAATTCATAAGGAGTCTTTTCCAAGATGGGTCTTATATAAATTTTGTTTTGAAGATAGCAGACAATGTTCATTGCTTTAGCCCAAAAGTGCTTAGGGGTTGAGTAATCCTTTAGCATGGTTCTAGCCATCTTTTAGAGAGATTTTTTCTTTCTTTCAACTACTTCATTTTGTTGAGGAGTTCTTGGTGTTGAGAAATTACGAAGAATTCCATTTTCCTCAGAACAATTGGAACCTTTCATTTTCAAACTCACCCCTATGTTTACTTCTGATTAAAGTAATGCATACTCCTATTTTGTTTTGAACTCGTTTACAGAATTTAAAGAAGACCTGAAAGACTCATCCTTGTTGTTTACGAACATAATCCATATCCATCTAGAGCAGTCATCCACTATGATAAGTTCATACCTTTTACCACAGGTGGACGCAATATTGGTAGGACCAAACAAATCAAGATGTAATTACTAGAGAGGTCTAGAGGTGGAAGCTATGTTTTTACTGTTAAAAGAGTTTTTAATTTGTTTCCCCTTTTGACATGCCTTACAAGTCGTACTTGGTAAACCTCTTACGAGGTTATTTTTCTACAGTTTGGAGATTAACCTCCAACTTGCATGGCCAAGTTTTCTATGCCATAGCCAATGATTTTCTTTGATAGACAGTAAGTATGAAACCTTTTGATTTGAGAGTTCCCCCAGTTTTATCTTGTAGAGGTTTTATTTTTCTCTTTTTAGAGAATAAGGAGGACCCATCCTCACACTAGACGACACACTCATCCTTGTTGAAGGATACTGTAACACCCTGAAATTTCGATAACTAAAAATAAATATTTGATGTATTTCTTGTGTTATTTGATTATTTGATTAGTTTAGATTAGTTGAAGTATTGTGTAAATTATCCTTGTGCAACTTCTTGGTGTGGATGTTAGGTTATGTGAAATGTGTTTGATCTATGTTGGAAATGTGTGATTTATAGTTTGACCCAAAACCTATTTCGACAAAATCACGATCTCAAATTTGTTAATCGTTGGATTGCCTTCAAATTTGAATTGTAGCTTTACGACCCACGTATTAAAATTTTGACTGTTGGTATCTGTGAAATAATAATTTTAGACATATCTCTTAGCGTGATCAGCATGCTAAGCACAATTCCAAACAGAGAAAAATTCGCTTAGTGAGATATGTAGTCTATAAATACGTCTATTAGTCTCGAAAAATGTGTTTTTCACCTTTCTTCTTCCCCAAAAAACTAAAGGCTAGACCGAAATATATCGAAAAAAATCCTAATCGACATCTATAATCCCATACATTAATTTATATGTACATATGTGGAATGCAATTGCTTGTGATGATGATGATGTCGAAATGAGATGATGTTGATATTGTTGATGACATTGACATTGAGATGATATTGATGTTGATGATGACATTAAGATGAGATGATGTTGATGTTAATGATGTCATCATGATGGATGTATGTTGTGTATGTACATGGGGGTGTAGTGACCTGTTGGATATTCTTGAAGAGGGAAGGGGATTGTTTTAAAAATTTCAAGCATCCCTGAAGGTGTTACGACCCGCCTCGTTACCACAATATCACTACTCTAAACATATAACAAAACACAACTCTCTCCCTGAATGAATTCCAATGTTATCACGTCGGTTTGGCTGCTCCTACAATAGAATTTCCCTCCAACATCATCTACCACTACTCATCTACTCCCACAAACAATGGTTCATGATCATCGCATGTACCAACCACACAGTACAAAATTGCAAGTGTCAGTTTATTATACAAGATCAACAAGCACTAGATGACAATGACTAGCAAGAAAAAATAATAATAACCACAATCATTCTCAGTAATCAATCAGTTCAACATACACTCCACAACTAGTCATCAACTTTTTGCACAATTCAAATAAATTATGCTCGGAATGATGCATGCACCTGACTCAACTCTCAAATGCAACGTGGTACCATTCGTCAGAAAATAGCCTAAGCGTGTCCATATGACACTCTCACTTAGGAAAATAATGCAGTAGCTCATCGATGTCACTATGTCTTGCACAGTCAACTCCCTTCCCATGGTGATCAGCCAAAGTCACAAGGGAGTTCCAAATCGAGTGATATGACCCTAAGTACCAGAATTTTTATCCTCATGAAAAACCATAGGTATTTAATACCACCATTTATACTATTTCTATGCAACTATGAAGTATGAAACATGGGCACCATCCATGCACTGACCATGGATAGTTAAAAATTCTAAGAAATCCCTATCCCTCTCCAGGGATGCTTAAAATTCTTAAACCAATTCTTTTCCTTCTCCAGGGATGTCCAACAGGTCACTGCACCCCCATGTACATACACAACATACATCCATCACAAAAACATTGTCAACATCAACATCATCTTTCATCAATGTCATCATCAACATCAACATCATATCATATCAATGTCATCATCAACATCAACACCATCTCATATTAATATAATCATCAACACAATCTTATTTCAATATCATCAACATCAAAAGCAAACACATTCCATATATACTATATAACACATCATGCCTTTGATTCACATTGCCCAGGTCTTTAGACAACACAAATCTCATACATTCACAATCCAAAATACCACGAGACTGATATTTTAGGAAACTTTCTAAACTAAAGAGGAGGACTATAATATACAAAAAAAAATTATGTCCATTTAAAATTTAATAAAGAAGTAAATAGGAGAACAAATTATAAAATGTTGGGCAGAGTCTCCTCTGTAATTAAGGCTTTCTCCAAAAAATCTAATCATTACAACAACATCATTCATCAATAACAAATATATCGCATCCCATTAGTTTAAAACAAATTTTTCTTGAAAACCAGTACGCAACAGAGACAAATATACATCTCCATAATTGGGTTGGGTTCCTTGACCCAAATTATGGTATCAAAAGCTATAAACAAACAATAATCTCCCCTCACCTATCTATATCCCTCTTTGAAGTGTCGTTATGAGATTTCTCAAATTCACGTGCTTTGGTCCAAATACAAAGCTCTACATACCAAATCTAAGATAATTCAGTATAGATTTCAAAGACAAGATTAATATTAACGTTGGGGGGTCAAATATCCATTCAAATTTAAAAGGGGATAATGGTGTTTTTGGAGTGTACATCAAAGAGACGTCATTTTTTGAAATTCCGATCACACCAATGTGACCATGGTTCAACGAAGGTCATGAAAACAACATCATTATTATAAAAAGATAACTTTCACAATGTCTCATTTTCAAAGATTTTTCAAAGAAAGTGTAGAAACATCCAATAACGATACCTAACTCACAAAAGATACTAAGAGAGGTTCAAATTAGCTAGAAGGCATATTACCTTGAAGAAACTATGAAAGGAGGATAGGAGGATTTGTTCTCTACTGTTAAATGACGGCTTGTGGCAGTCACTGGTGGTTGTGGATTGTGGAGGAGGAGGGTGAGGGGGGGTGAGTGTTTTGGGGAAGAAGAAGGCTGAAAATGCTTGGTTTCACGCTGCTGAACATTTTGTAGTCAACTATACTCACCGGGCAAATTTTGCTTACCTTGGCGAGCTGACCCAGTTTTATTATTGAATGACATTATCTAAAGGGCTTTATTATTGAATTAATGAATATATAATTTAACCATTGTGACCAATTTGTACATATGTGTTATGTCTAGTCATTGTAAATATTATATGCCTTAGTTATTATATTATGTATATAATTGTTGTTATATATGTGGTTTTGTATTATTAGTTGATTTTATTATTGTTGTGGTGTGATTTTGAGAATTATTATTGGATGCACGGAATTAGGGAGTTTGTTGGTAGTTTTTTTAGAATGGTATTCTTGTAATTTTGTGAGTTGATCATCACCTTCTAGGAAGGGATTATCATGTACATTTATTATGGGATTATAATGTTAGATATTTCCATCTGGGATGAGAATGATATTTATCTATAGATACTCCCATCTAGGATGGGGAAGAGATTCTAGATACCTCCATCTATATGGTAGGAAAGGAAGTGGGGTGTCATTGCATGGATATGAGCTCATACACCCTTTGAAGAATTTGAGGTCTACATTGGTTCCTAGAACCAAAGAATTGGATATGGTGAATCTGAGAATCACTAAGTTATGCCTATTATATTTATGTGTATACGTTAAAGAGTTTCTGTTTATTTAAATATTTTATTTATTTTCCAAAATTCATGAATTGTGATTGTTTTAATATGATTTTATGTGTGTATAAATATATACACGTATAATCTTATTTTAAATTCATTGCGAATACCATGGTTGATTTTCCAGATTACCGAGCCGGCTGAGAACAACACTCTTTGCGAACTCCTATTAGTTGTTTTATTCACTGAGATTATCATCTCATTATAAGTGTTGTTTTCAAAGCACGAAGAAGAGGTTGCTGAGTTTAAGGAGACTTGAAGACATAGTTTTCTTAGTTACGTTTATTTTAGCTTGGTTAGTACTTCAAAATAAAACACCCGATGTGGAAAATTTTGTTATATCTTTAGTGTTTATTTAGTTTGGATGCCCATATTATGAAAATAATATTTTTACTTATATAATGACTTATTTATTTGACTTTATTTATTATATATGAGATATTTTCAGACAAATATAAATTTGAGATTTTATATTCTTCTAGTATAAATTGTTATTTTAATCAAGGGCGTTACAGATTATGCCTATATTCATGAACAATCTTGTGCTTCTTTGCCGAGTGAAATTAAGACAATAGGAAAATATTGTTTTTTTTATTTCGCTAATGTGTAGAACAATTTAATTTTTATTATTGATTATTATTAAATATTTAGGAAATGAATTTTGACAAGTACCCTTCTGTATTGGATAAGTTGGTTGGATTGAAATTCTTTTTAAGGTAGAGAAGGACTAAGTATGCCTTTAGGTTTGGTGACTCTTTTAGAGTGAAGAAAGTGTGTAATGATCCTTCTATTGTAAAGGTTTATGTATTTTAAATTTGTATCATTCTTTTTTTGTATATTATCATTTTGTCTCAATTAATCTGTAATCTATTTTTAATTTCATTTGTTGGCTTAATTTAGAGCAAGTTTCTTGTAAGCTATGCTAGCCTTGATGATGATGGAAATGGACAAGAACCTGTTGAGTCTCCTTTTGTTAATTTTGTCAAGCTTGGAGATGTGGTTGATTAGCCTGAGAATAACAAAACAAGTGCAACTAAAGTCCTTTCTCCCACTATTTCATGCAAGAAAACTCTTGGAAATGAGGCTTCTGTTGTTGTTAATGATCAGGCTAAGACTAGCAAATCCAGGGCAACTAAACTAGCTTCTTTCATTGTGCCAAGCAAGGAACTGCTTGGTTTTGCCAAGATCAAGGTTGAAAAGTAGTTTAGTTTGGTATTGTTTTTGTCGTTCTGTTTTTAGGTTATAATTTACTAAAGCAACATAAATCAGTTACTAGGCTTTTGTTGTTTAGTGTGGCATTAGTTTATTAGTCTTTAAGAGCCACTTTTCTTTTATTTTAGTTATTTTTGTTTAAGTGTATTGTTTAGTTTGCTTAGTAATCATTTGTTGAACTTTATCTATGTTAATCCTAAATTAGTTATTATTCCTTTTTGTTATATCAGTTATTATATTTCATGTTTTATGTCATGCATCAACTAAAATAAATAAAGTAAATTATACTCGCACCCCCTGTGTTTTTCTCAAATTTCACCTAATACCCCTCCCTTTTTATACATCACTTTTACCCCTTCTGTTAACGTCGCTAACTAACGTCAATTGAAATATCTAAGTAGACGAAATTATCTATTAGATTAAGTTACACTTGCACCCCCTGTGTTTTTCTCAAATTCAACCTGATAACCCTACTTTTTTATAGTGTCCAGGGAACCAGACGTAGCGGTGATGGTGGCCGAAGCTATAGTAGGGGACAAGGAGGTGGTGGAGGTGGATATGGCTATGCCGACGATGGCTATAGTGGTGGTGGCTACGGTGGTGATGGTTGCTCTAGCGGGAGTGGGTGCATTTGGATGTCGTGTTGGTGAGCGAGGGCGACGATAAGGAGGAATGAGATATGCTGCCATGGGAGAGGGAGGAGGAGGAGAAGGAGGTGGTGGTGGTGGTAAGTGAAGAAGGGTTGTTGAAGAAGATGAGGGTTTGCAAAACCCAAGATGTGATTTTGAGGAAGAAGATAAGGGTATTTTAGACATAAATTTTCATTAAAAGTTATGTGACCAACATGTGCCAACTTTCTGTTAAATTATTAAACCGTGTTTAGGAGAGAGGGGGTATGAGTGTAATGTGAGCTAAACAATTAAGGGATTTTTTGTAGGTGCAAAAAAGAAGGGTTATCGGGTGCAATTTAGAAAAAACACATAGGGTATGAGTGTAATTTACTCAAATAAATAACGTATAATCCATCTAATAGAGAGAAGAATTGGTTTTTTTTTCTATGTTGTTTAAATTAGATTAATTATTTTTCCCACATCAATCCATTCTTTTCCTAATAATTTTAATTTAATGTCTCATACCTCTAACGTAATGTTTTTCCCTCTTAATTATTTTACTCTAGCACAATCTTATTTAATTGAACATGATATTCATTATTTGTTTAATATTTACATTTTTTTTGTCTATTCGTTGCATAAATTATTGCATATTATGAACCAATCTGATTTTGTTTATCTTTTTAGGTTTTTTTTATTAGTTTTATCATCCATCTTAACAATACACACTCTCCTTTCTACCAAAGCTTTTTTTTTTTACTCTTCATTTAACATTTATTAGGGTACTATATTAACAGTGGTATATATATATATATATATATATATATAGAGAGAGAGAGAGAGAGAGAGAGAGATGGATGGATGGATACACATATATAAATAAGTGATATTTCCATTTTCATTTGATCATAGGTATAAATTTTCCTCTTATATTGCTTTAATTAGTTCCTTACATGTATTGAAAGATAATGTTCAATGTTGCTCTATCATGTACATTTTTCAATGTTTTTTAAATAGTATTAATTATTTTTCTCACATGCATAAGTTATCCATTTTTTTCTAATAATTTTAATTTAATGTCTCATATTTACAACGTAATGTTTTTCCCTCTTAATTATTTTAGCACATTTTTTTTTAAAAACTTTATCATTTATCTATAAAAAATTTCTTCTTTTCTCTTTTAACAAAGTTTTTTTTGTTGTTCATTTAACATTTATTAGGACTGAATTAACAATGGTATATATGGAATCATATCTACAAATAGGTAAGTAATATTTTCATTTTCATTTGATCATAGGTATAGCTTCAAAACATTCAATTTATTTTTTTAGTTTCACTAGTGTTCCTAAATAATGAATATTCCGAATTGTCTTCCAATTTGGATATTTTTCTTCCTTCAACATCCCTTTCCATATTTTTTAGATTGTAAACACTTTTGTAGTTTTTATCATATGTTTCACTACTAGTAAGAATGATTTTAACATGGCTACATGATGGGAGAGGTAGTAAGCTTTTTCCTCAACTCCTTAAATGCCTCTTTGCAAGGCTGGTCAAGCATAAAGTCTATGTACTTTTTGAGAAGCTTGGACAATGGTAGTGCAATCTTGTTGAAATCCTAGATGAATCTCCTATAAAAACCTACATGTCCAAGAAAAGAATGCACTTTCCGCACAAAAGCGAGGTAAGGTAGAGAAGTAATGACATTAATCTGGGCTTTATCGCCCTCAATACCTCTACTAGAGACCAAATTCCCTAAGACTATACCCTCATGTACCATAAAATGACATTTCTCAAAGTTAAGAACAATATTAGTCCCAATACATCGGTCAAGAACTCTAGAGAGGCTATCCAAACATGCATCAAAAGAGGAACCATAAACAGTGAAATCATCCATAAAAACCTCCATGCAACTCTCTAATAAATTAGAAAATATACTCACCATGCACCTTTGGAAGGTGCCAGGTGCTAACATAGGCCAAAGGGCATCCTAATGTACGAAAATGTGCCAAATGGATAGGTGAATGTGGTATTGTGTTGATCTTTCAGTGCAATATGAATATGCATGTAACTTGAAAACCATTAAGAAAGCAACAATGTCTGCCAACCTCTCCAGAACTTGGTCAATGAATTGAAAAGGGAAATGGTCCTTGCGAGTTCTCTGGTTAAGTCTCCTATAGTCAATGCAAACTCACCAACTATTGGCTACTCTAGTCGAAATCAACTCATTATCCTGATTTTTTACAATAATGATACCTGACTTCTTAGGGACCACTTGGACAGGTGAAACCCAAGTGCTATCTAAAATAGGATAGATGATCCCTACAGCTAGTAACTTCATCACCCCCTTCTTCACCACATTAAGAACAGTGAGATTTAGCCTCCTCTGTGGTTGCCTTAATGACCTAGAATCATCTTTCAAGAGTATCCAATGCATGCATATGGAAGGATTTATTCTAGGAAGGTCACCAAGTGTCCATCCAATGGCCTTTTTGTGGCCTCTCAAACATGCACTAACTTCTCTTCATGCTCAACTGATAGGCATATTTATGGTGCTCAAGTAGTGGCTTCAACTCCAAGGAAGGTAGCTGAATGGTTGAAAGTAAGGGAAGGTTGGTGGCTGATGGAAGATAGATACAAGAATTAGCACCTGCACTTGTACCTATACCTGCAACACAATCAGAGTAAAGTGCAAAGGAAATCTCCGCACAAATACTACACACAATTGCAGAATCATCACATGTATAATTAAAAGAACCAAAATCAAAATCAGAAAGTAAATATGTACAAATATCTACACTATCTACTGCAACATCAATGATATCGACAAGAAAGACAGAATGCTTGTCTACAGGATGTCTCATGGCCTAAAAAATGTTGAAATGAACAACATCATCACCAAACTCCATGGAAAAAGTTCCTGCATGCACATCAATTTTGGTCTTGGCTGTCATCAAGAATGGTCTCCCTAAGATCAATGTAGAACCATGGCTGGAAGGCTCATTCTCCATATCCAAAATGTAAAAATCTAATCATTAACTCGCACCACCTCATCTTCAATAACTCCAAGTGAATGACAACACCAGTGGGTTTTAAATCACCAAGATGCAATGATCTTTAAACTGATGTGGGCATGACATTAATTGAGGCTCCAAGGTCAAGCATGACATATGTAAAAGTACAATCTCCAATGGTGCAAGGGACAGTGAAAGTGCCAGGATCTTTGCACTTACGTGGCAAGGTGGATGATGGAATGGCAACAACAGTTTTCCCCTGTATAACTATAGAAACATTTTTTCCAATCTTCACTTACTCATTTCCTTTCAACTTCCTCTTGTGAGTGCACAAATCCTTCAAGAACTTTGCATATTTTGGAATTTTTTTGATGGCATCCAAGAGGGAAATGTTGACTTCCACCCTTCTGAAAGTCTCAAGAAGATTAGAATCAAGCTTCACTTTCTTTGCAGAAGTGGATCTAGAAGGAAAAGGTAAATGAATTTATTTTGGTGTAGAATCTATTTTGGCACCAACATCAATTTTGGCACTAACATTTGTTGAATTTGGAAGCTCCTTGCCACTTTTTAAGTTAATAGAACTCACATTCTTTGGATTAATAATTGGTTGTGCTGGAATGTTGCTAGAACCTTGTTGCTGCATCTGGTTGACAATTGTAGCTAATTGTCCAATCTGAGTTTGCAAGTCTTGGATGGTTGCACTCATTCTGTTGAAACTGAATGTTATTGGTTGCCATTTGCTTCATCAGGTCCTCCAACGAAGGTCAAGAACTGCTCTGCACAGGTTGTGCAGGTGTAGGTGCAGACTATTGGAATTGTTGTTGTTGTTTGAACGGGGGAGCTTGGTATTTGCTGGTTTGATATTGTTGTTGTTGAGGTCTGAATGGCTATTGTTGTTGTGTTTGTTATTGTTGTTGTGGACTAGGATCATACCTCAAATTTGGGTGATCTCTCTAACCAAGATTATAAGCTTTGGAGTAAGGATTATATTGTTGTTGTTGAGGTCTGAATGGTTTTCCAGGTTGTATGGTAGAAACTTTAGCAACTTGTTTTATTTCTTGGAGAGTGGGACATGTATTTGTTGGATGATCAGGTGTACAACAGATACCACACAACCTTGATTGATTGGCTGCCATCATATTCTGTTGTTGACAAATGGCAAGTTGTCTCACAAGGGATGTTAATTCAGCCAGTTTATTCTCCAACCTCTGGTTATCAACAACCATAGAAACAAAAACTATATTTGCATCATCCTTGGATGTTGTAGCAACTCTAGTACCAAATTGCTGATAATTGATTGTCATGTTAGAAATCAATTGTCTTGCAGCAAGAGGAGTCTTGTCTATTAAATCGCCTTTACTGGTTGCATCTAACATACTCCTATCCATCAACATCAATTCTTCATAAAATTAATGGATCGATAATTGCTCATTGATTTGATGGTGAGGATAGGTAGCACCCAACTTATTGAATCTCTCTTAGTACTAATATAATGTCTCTCTAGGTAGCTGCCTTATACCACAAATTTCTTTTCAGATGGATGTTGTTCTGGATGAAGGGATGAATTTCTCTAAAAATCTTCTCTTCATATCTGTCAAAGTGTTGATAGGATTTGGTTGAAGGTACAATCAGTCCTTAGCCACACCATTCAGAGACAATGGAAATGCCTTCTGTTGGAAACAAGGAGAGCTAGGAAGAAGATCAAGTCAAGGATGAAGCCCTTTGGTTTAAAAGATTTTACCTTTTTACATGCCTCTCAATTGAAGGCATTTGTAATTGGTTAAGTTATTTAAGAGGGTTATCTTGTGATCCTTGTATTGCATGAGCATAATAACATACATGCATTCATGATCTAAGCAAAACATATAAGGTTACATGTTTGCATTTAGAAATAAGTTTTTCTTTTTTCATGATTTAAGGTTTTGGAAAAATATTTGTGCACTGCTTTAATCGATTACCAGCTTGTGTAATCTGTTAAAAAGTCTTGAAGAATATTTTAATCGATTACCATTTAAATGTAATTGATTACACAGGCTTATTCCAAAAAAACTACGTTGGACTGCTTTAATCGATTACCATTAATCGTAATCGATTAGGCTTATTTCTAAATTGACACTGACTGCCTTAATCGATTACATATCGTTTTAATCGATTACATTGTTCTTAGCAGTTTTCCAAATTGGTTCAACAACACTTTAATCGAATACATTTGTTAAAATAATTGATTACCATATTGTATTAATCGACTACAAGTGTAACGATCCACCACGTTGCTACTGTATCACTAACTCTTAATCACGCTATTAAATAGGTTTTTAAAATGAAAACTCCCTTTTACTTGATCATAAAAACATGGTAAATTTTTTGCGAGCACGTAATGACCATCATCATAAGGTAAACACGTGAATAAAATACATAAGAGACATCTCGAGTCATATATATACATATATATAAAACATAGTTTATTTGCAGGTACAAGCACGATGTCCAAAATGTATTACGTGTTTTATAAAAGGAATAAGAAATTAAACGTCAGGGTGTAATTAGCAAAACACTTGGGTGTATCCATTAAAACAAGGGGTGTAACTAGCAAAATACAACTCCTGCGCGGGTTCTAGTCCATCGATATCCCGATGGTCATCTCTCAAAGCACCTACTGCTGCCCATCTGTTCACACGAACCCAGTTCGCGATCATCACAGGTACCAAACCACAAGGTACAACAAAGCAAAGGTGAGTTCATCATATTAAACAACAAACAATAAATAACATCAGTTAAGGGAAACAATCCGGACATCATCAGATCATCACAAATATCCAAGCATCTCATCACACAATCAAAGCGCACGGGCATCCAAACACATTCCATAAGACTTATAATATATAGTATGATGCATGCTTCTGACTCAACTCTCAGCCTGCAATGTGGTACCATCCCAGAAATAGTCCATCCCTGTGGTCTCGATGATGCAGTAGCTTGCAAGGTCACTTTGTCATGCACAGGTCGCTCCCCCCGGTAGTGATTAGTATCCGGGTGTCAGAAGGAGTTCCTAATAGACGTGGCCCCCCAATAGCCCAGTACCCTACATCCAATCATCCTATTTCCATCATGGAACAACTCGTCCTGGATAGGTTAATACGTCATGCACCCCCATGTACATACCATCATAATCACGGGCAGCCCCATCATGGGCTTATCAATGCACTGACCGCGGTCATTGCAAGGTTAACCACCTGGTCCCGACATCCCACGTGTCTATACATAGCCTACCACCACGGCACCATCAATGTATGACCTAGTCAGGACAACCCATCCTGGATAGGATACTCGTCATACACCCCCGTGGGTATCTATGTATATTCACTCGCATTTAGATAACCATGGGCACCATCAATGTATGACCCAGTCAGGAACAACTCATCCTGGATAGGATACTCTTCATACACCCCCTAATGTTATCAATGCATGTATCATATCTCAAGCCATCACATAGGCCGAACTCAACTATTATCAATATAGACAAATATGTCTCTTACACATCATTCACAAACACCACAAACAAGTGAGCCGGTATGAAGTATTAGGCGTCTGGGTTGGCACCTAGGCATAAAAACTTGAGGTAAGAAATCTGAACAAGGTCGGAAAAGGTCAGTCAGGGTCGGTAAAGATCAGACAAGGTCGGTAAAGGTTAGTCAAAGGCTGTCAAGGGCGATTTAGAGGGTCCCTGGGTTTCTATAAAATACCAAGGACGGACTCAGTACTATGCAATCGATTACATAAGCATTGTAATCGATTATAACAGATAGTGCTTGCAAGACTCGGGATTGTATTAATATCACCAACCTACACAAGGTTGTCCAGGTAAGGAAGCCCGATAGCTCACAAAAAAAATGGTACGAGCTCTACCGAGTAAGAAACCTGGTGGCTCACCAAGAGAAGGCTTGAACTTAGCGATTCTAAAGAGAATGGTCCATCCCGGGTGAGGAACCCGGTAGCTCTAAGGAAAAGAGATGAGCTTAACCGAGTAGAAGATCCAGTGGCTCTTTTCCCCGAAAGGCACGAGCTCATCCGAGTTAGGAAATCCAATGGCTCTTCTCGAAGCAAACTTGAGCTCCACATGCTCTAAGGTATCACCCCGGGTAAGGAACCTGGTACATCTAAAGGAAAGGAAGCAAGCCCTAGCAGCTCTAAGGAAACAACCCCGGGTAAAGAATCTGGTATATCGATGTCTGCCAAACGAGGACTAAGTCACGTCCTGCATGCACACATACATGCTACATAACCCGCTCAGCTCAGCATACCCATCCCGGTACCCGGCACCTCCACGAACACTTACTACAAAGTGACTTGGGAGTTTTCAGCATCAAAAGGCCAACTTCACACACATGCACGGGGAGTTCTTACAACATCAACTCTCCTTCAAAAACACCATCAAACAACAACACATAGGAACATCATTAAACATCAACATGAAACACCACCCAACGAACATAAGGCGTATCACATCTCATTCAATAAAAACAAAAATTGCTTTCCTGGAAAACCGCACACACAGGGACATGTAGTCATCGCCATGGTTGGACTCCCTGGCCCCCAACCATGTTATCTAAAGCTGTTATCAAATATAATAAACTCCCCTTACCTAATCAGGAGTTCGTTCTACAACTATACGATGGGACATCCTAAACTTCTACTCCAACCTCGAGGTCCTTCTGGACGTCGGGATTTCGTGGCAGCTACGGTGGTTTTCGAGTTGAAGGTGACACAAAAGGGTTGAGGAAGAAAGGTTTCTGGGTGTGGGTAAGCTTAGAGAGAAAAGGAGAGAAAGCGCAAAGGAGAAGAATAGGAGAAAAACACGCTTCCACTGCACACTCTTGTGCTTAAGTACCCAGCTGACAGAACAGGTTTGCCTTTTGTGCAAACACAACAACCGCAAGTCAACAAGGACAGCTAACATCCACTAACACGCATACCAAGGCAAGGGCACTCAAAACAACAATTATCAAATAAAACATGCAATAAAACATATAATTAATCACCATATCACAAAAAGGAAACGTCCAGCTTATGTCACTTGAAATTCGGGGTGTTACAACAAGTAGTTAAATCTGTTTTCTATTTAAAGCTATTGGGTTTGCGCATTTGCAACAAGTCAAGTAATTTGAGCTTACGAAATTCCCAATAATCCCAAAGCTTTCAAAGGTTCAAGAAATATATTTTCTGAAGTGTCATTCGTCTTGTTTCAAATCACAAGATCACATGCTTCATTGATGATGGAGTTTTAAACAAGATTCAACAAGAATATTCAAGAAAGCTTGTTTTCATCATTTGTATTCATACAACCTGATTTGGTTGGTAATATTCATTCATTCATCTACTGAGGATCAGAAGGTTGTATCTCTCTTGAACTCTTACATTGTTTTGATTTTTATCTTTTGATTTTGTAAGTGCTAAGATCAAATAGGTTTTCTTTCAAGCTTTCTAGAGTAGTGTTCTCTAGAGGGAAAGAACTAAGTAGGGTTCTCAAGTTCTTAGTGATTAAAATTCTAATAGGGTGTTAGATTTCAGGTTCTTTATCTTTGGTTGATAAAGGTAATCACTTGTAATAGTTTGTAAAGAACATATTTGATTTAGTAGAACTCTAATTAGTTTTGGTTAGAAGACACTGGATGTAGATTCTCTTTTGAGGGGTGAACCAGTATAGATTTGGTGTTATACTTGTTTCTATATCTTGCTATCTGAATCTAACTTGTCTTGTGCTTTATCTCTTTCAAGATCAACAGAAAAAGTTTCTAAAATTGCTTAAGGGGAAGGTTGAGTCTTGATTGATTAAAAACTGAAGTTTTTACCAAGCTATATTTGTGATAAGATCAAAATTCTGATGCTGTATTTTCAAAGATTTTTAAAGACTAAGTTCTAACCAATTCACTCCCCCCCCCCATTTTTTGTTAATTGTGTGTGTTCATCCTTATTTTCACCTTCATCTTCACATATTCCTCATGAATTTCATCTGGTCGTATGGTGGAACACACTACATGAAACTCCTTAAGATGCTTGTGTGGATCTTTACCTGCAAGACCATGAAACTTTGGAAGCAAATGAATTAGTCCAGATTTTAGCTTATAACTAACCTTAATCTCAGGATATTGAATACATCAAGGTTGATAAACAACATCAAGTGTAGCCAATTCCTTAAGAGTTCAGTTGTTATCAGCTATTATATCAACAACAATTTCAGACTCAGAATGTTCAGAAATAGAATGCTCAGAATACACTATACTACTATCTAGAATTACACTATCATGCACAACTACATTGCTATTAATTCTACTCAACATGTGAAATGTCCTATCTATCTCAAGATCATATAAATTCAAATCACTTGGTTTGGACCTAGTCATGCACAGTTCAACTCATTAGTGACAGAAATCACAAAAATAATAGACAACTACTCTACCATAACACTATTCACAATATTTGCTGAAATGATACAGAAAAAGGAAAACTGCCCTTAACAATTTTTAAAAAAAATTCAAAAACATCATAGTAAATGTCTAAAAATCATTTTTTATTTTTTTTAATTTTCTTGGTGATTTTTATAAATCATGAAAACAGAAAATTATTCAAAAGTGGCCTAGATCATCGAATTTGGAATTTTGGACCCCTAATAACCATGTTCGTCCTTCACAAGGTAACCATCATATATTAATATTTCTACATTCTGATAAAGTTTTAGCCCATTTTGAGCTCGTCGCCTGTGAAATGACCAAAATGCCCCTGTGCTAAAACTCCTAGTTAGAGGCTGAATTTGAAAATTTTGACCCAAACCAAATCCCAAAGGGGTTACTTTTGCTTAGAATGTGGGATAAACTTTGGGCACCAAGTTGTGCAGCCAAACTCCACAAGACAAAGCACTTTTGGAACACACAATTATACTACACCACTCATCTCTCTACTACTATATTTTTTCTCTGTTTTGCACTACTACACACACACTACATAACAACTAACAACATTAATGCAAATATACAACAGAGTGCAATTATGTAGTAGAATGCAATTTTTTTTCAATAGACAAATGCAAAATGACTATACTACTATCTAATTATGAGTGGATTAATGTTATCACACAATGAATTGTATCCCCGGCAACGACGCTAGTTTTGATAATGAATGTTGAATCGCTTCAAAACAAATAAAACTACGATAATTTTGTAGCACAGGATTAACCTAGGTCGACTCAGCGATATGATCAA
Organism: Glycine latifolia; assembly: GCA_013407115.1. Lineage (NCBI taxonomy): Eukaryota > Viridiplantae > Streptophyta > Magnoliopsida > Fabales > Fabaceae > Glycine > Glycine latifolia. The sequence continues at coordinate 114,077 of QARZ01040896.1, forward strand.
TTTGGTTCCAACTTCAATTCATTGATAATAAACAAGGGACTTTTATCGAATAGTTTGTAGACAATGAACAAAAATTGTAGAAACACAAACTAGAATTAAATAAAAATGTAGAAATTGACAAAATTTATACAAGATATTGTAAAACATATTCAAGAATATCAATCCAATTCACCAAACTAAGCAACAAATTATCATAGTTCTCAAATAATGATCATATTATGAAGGTTCATTTAATGCCATTAGAAGCAGCTAAATTGAATTAACTCCTAGATCGATTGAAATCCCAAATAAGATTGAAATATCATCTAAAAAATCTATGATTAAAACTTGAAATTAAGAAATGAATCCATAACCTAATCCATTTTCAATCCTAAACACATTCATAATCATGAAAATCAAAGAGAGGATTGAAGAAGAAAATGAACATTCACACAAAAATTGAAATACCAAATCAAAACTCAAATTCTCCTTGCTTGGACTGGATCCTTGGATTAATTGATTGTTAAGCCTTCCATGATCATCATCAGTGGAAGAGCCACAAAATTTTTGTAAGAAAATAGAACAACAGAAATGAAATGAAGAAGAAAACTGAAGAACCATGAAGAACAGTTGAGAGAAAAAAAGAAAAAAGATTTTAATTCTGAAAACTTGGACAAAAAGCTAAAAATTCTATTTATACCAAATGAAGTAACTAACTCACTAACCAACTAACTACACTAATATATAGTGACTGAACCATTAGGAAAGGATGGGCCCTGATTAGGCCCATCAATCTAACTAATTATGCTAATTACACTAATAAAAGCCCAACTTGCAGGCTAAAGTTCAAGTGCAGAGGTTCTGATTTCCGAGCCTAAAATGACTATCAAAATGACAGAATTGGCCTAGTCTTATCTTTAACAAAATTGTATCTTTTTTCCTTATCTTTCCATGGACTACTCTTATGCTCCATTTGGAGTTCTGTAGAATCCTCTAGGTCCTGCATAAGGAAGATAAGTCAAGTAAGCACAAAATCTGAACATAAGCAATAATTATCAGTTAAGCCCAATTGTTTGCCTAAGACAAAAACTAAGTTGAAGTGAGAAAATAAAAGTCAAAGAGAAGTAAAATAAGTTAAGAATAATATAAAAATATTGAACTAAAAACACTCAATTAGTTGTCACCTATTTTCCTGAAAAAAAGGGAACATAAAGAGATAAGACATAATATCTCAGTGAGTGCACTAGGAACTCTAATTTGGGTTAGACTTCTCTAGTATAACAACCCAATCATTTTCTTTTCATGGTTATATCCTCTTTGGGTCTCTATCATTTATGTAGTTACATTTACATCCATTGATCATAAACACCTTCCTCTAACTTATCCCTTGCAATTACTTACTACACTAGCTAATCTTCACTAATATCTTGAGATTCATTCTTTAAACAATAATTTACTTAATTCTATAACTCTCTCTTCCAGTAAATCCACTTTCCTTACTCAAGTTTTACTCCCAAGCACTCACCTTACATCAATCTATGCTCAATTGAAATATTTTTTCTAGCATATACTCACATAGTGTCATTCTAGATACATCTCACCATGTCCTTAAAGAGCTACATCCCATTACAAGTAACCACAATAGTTTAACATATAGATACATATACAATATTACAACTATGGATAAAATCATTCACACATAACATAAGCACAACCTAAGCCACACATCTAGTTCATAAACCCACAAGTTAAATAACCTTTCTCTTTATTATACTAGGATAGCTAAGCTAGCAAATAAATCTGGCTCGACAGGGCACATTTGCAAGGGAAAAGACCATGATGTGGATGATTTAAGCATCGATTTCATAGTCAACAACATGAAGCATGACAATAGAGCTAGCCACTTTTTATCGTCAATAATGTTACAAGCAACAACGATAAGATATGGTCTTAGATGCATGCTCTTATCTCCCACCCATCGTCTTGATCTTGGCTTGAAGTATCCAAGTAAAGCTAAAATGAAAAAGAAAACTATTGGAATTCTTGTCTTGGGCTTTAAAAAAATTCACATATGCAATGCAATGTTGCTTTCTCTTTTCTCATATGCATGTGGTACAATAAAGAGATTTGCAAAAGAAGCTCAATAGGACATGTAGTAACGAACCCATGTGATTCAATTACCACACTCTCATTGAGAAAAAAATTTTGGTGGTGCGTCAGGGTTATCTAGTCTTGTAAGGATACTCCAACCCATGGGAACAACATGAGCCACACAGATATTCCAAACTGGATAGCCCCCAAGGACAAAGTTATACTTCAACTTATTCATGCCCTCCCCGATAAGCTTGGCCACATCCTTCGTCTTAAAAGCTTATGCATATTTATGCATGTCTGAAACATTCATACACAAGTAGTTCCATTCAACCTTAAATCAAAGATAGTGAACCTCTTTTTCACCCCACATAGGCTAGGTAACTCACGGTCAAAATATCATATGGGCCCATTCTCGCCTCAAATAGGCTAGGTCTCCCATCTCTATGGCATCTAACAACAACTCATCACAACATGGTGGTCCCTGCTCCACATGAACTTGAGCCGCATATAAATCTTTTATAACATTATCATGACATCACTTGATTCACCATTTCATGGATATTATACATTACAATTCACACTTTAGAGATAAACCAAAACATTCAATGATTCCACAACACTCATAAATCACCATTCAAGTTATAGCTTTAACACATGTGTTCAAGATCATCATTCAATCAAGTCATGTACATCTTAAATCTATGCCAGAAATCAATTATAGCATCTACCTACCTTGTATAATGGTTGGTATAACATCTTTTATGTTTTGAGTATTACTTCTATCATTTTCTGTTGTGTGCTTATGATCTGTCTAAGGTGTAACCACTATATTTATAGTTACACTAATCCTATCAAGTTGAATTTTATCTTGTTTTAAAGAACATGAACTGATTGCACTAAGAACATGAATCCAAGCTGCCTACATGCCCCAAGTTTGGAAACTCTAAGGGGAAGATAAAAAAGTATTGACCATGAGGGGCTTTGTGCTTAACACTAAGCCCTGTCTATTCTTTGGTGGTTCTAAGGTTTGGTGATCTCCTCTATATATAGGGAAAGAAATGGTTTCGTGATGTTATGTTGTCCAATGTGGGACTTAAGGTGTTTTTCATGACCAAGTGGCCTACTTCAGAACCAATTCTCTAAGATAGAAGGCTATTTTAGTTTACAAGGGGTGTAGGGATGAGTTGTAGCTTTTTCAACAAGCTTTCCAATGTCGCAAACAACACCTCAAACAGACCACTAAAACTCAAAATATGTCATGATCTTTCTAGGATCTTCATTATCAAAATAACACTAGAGTTGTCACTAAAAACTCCTCTTACACCAAATATAATAAGTACAATATTAACATGATTGTATGACACACCAAACATAGATATTAATAACAATATAACACCCACACCAATATAATGTCATCACAAATAACAACAATAATGACGATGACAACAATAAAAATACACAGGAGACATGCTCACAGAATCCCACACGCACACACTATCACAACATAGGTACATGTTTAGGACAAAACCAATAATGTACAAATAATAATAACAATGATTTACAAAAATAATAGAAGGGTCCTAATAAGGTTTTTCCTTAAGCTGTATTCCTAATACTCGAAACTTAGGGTGTTACAATAAGTAGATTAATTATTAATATTCATCTCAATTATTTTATTTCTCATTAAGCATATAACATACAATGCATGGGTGTTATAGTCACATGCGATAGAAAATTGAACTGGGGTCCTTAGTGGTTTTCAAGTCACAATATGTAAATATATATTACATATATTGATCTGCTTCTATATCTTAAGTTTCTTAAGGTGAACCAATCACTTTTTTTTGGAACATATGGTAAAACTTAGTTAGTACTAATGAATTTGAAGAGTTATACTGCTCACTAACCATGACCATCTGAGGTACCACCCCCATAGTCTATTGCAACTTATCTTTCTATCTTTATTAAGAAACCTTTGCCAATATAGAGAAGTTATATTGTGATAATATTAGACAACTTTTGTCAACATACTAAAACAATCTTGAGACAGAGTAAAAGTAGGCTACAAAAATAAGTGTTCTAAGATCTTTTCCCCAACCACAAAAAACAATCTTGAGAGAAAGAAAAAAAAACTCTTTTTTTTTAGAAAAAAAAGAGAACAAAACCTTTTTGGTGGATGTTCCATCATCCAAGGCATTTCAGAAGCCTTTCTCTCAACAATCACACCATAATAGTAATAGGCTGCAACTTGGTAAGTTATTATCATTATAACAAATATATCACAACTTTACATCACTTGCTTTTGCTAGATGCATCCTCTATATTCATTTTTAAATCTATATATACAAATATGTGAAAGTAGAATAAACATATATGCATATACCTATGGAGCTTAGGTAATCACATAAGATTTTGGGCATGCATAACACAAATGAAAAACATCAATTAGCGATTATTTGGCTCCTACACACACACTAATGTTCTCACCTTTTCTTTTGCCTAAGAAAGGTTAAGGTAAATCAATACATTGCATAAGTAGGAAATTTGATTAATAGTTCTAGTCTTCCAAATAATATTTTCACTTACTCCCAATATAATGTGTAAATTCCTTTAGTACACCACTTTGTTGTAAAGAGTAAATTTAACTAACCAATCAACCAAAACTTTTGATAGGGGTGTTTCCCTTTCCATCAAAACACTTAAAACAAAACATAAATAAATAACTCATACCATAAAATTAAAATCCTGATCTTTTAAGACTTAAAAATTAGAAGAGACTACAAATAATTACACAAAATATAAATCCAATTCAAGAATGCATAAAGATGAAGATATGACAATCATGTATAGTAACTAATACTTGAAAATAACATTTTCATACCATTTTAATCATGTGGCACCAATAGAAGATCATACAACCAACATAATATAAAAATTGAAGTCAGTAATAAACTTTGGACAAATAAATGTATGATACTTTAAACATTTCATCTTCAACCACAAATGTACTTGAAGAAATGAGAAGGGATATATTCAGGTAAATAATATTTTACACGAAATTCATGTAAATACAAAAGAAACATGAACCCATATTTTGACGTTTTGAACCCATGTCTCAAATGAGAGAAAAAAGAAAGGAAGAAAGGTATAGAGTGGGAAGGAAAACAGAAAAATGGTAAAACAAATAAGAATAAAACAATGGGAGAGAGGCATGAATACAAAACCTTTCTAGCGTCGATTGTCATCATCAAAGGTGCACTTGCTGATGGAACCTTTTCCAGCAACCTCTCTGCCCTTTCCTTCATCCTTGTTCATCATTTTTGGTGAGAATGTTATGAAACCAACATAGAATGAGGGTTAGAGTTTGATTACACTTTTACACATATAATGAGGTGTCATTTATTTTTATAAATCACAATCTAAATAGCCAAAAATGACATTGGCACCGACAACTGGAAGGAGAAGCTATATAGAGTAACCTCCAAATTTCAAATTTGAAAAATGAAGAATTTGCACAAGAAAATAAATAAGAGAAAGCTAGAGAAAGAGTTGAAGATTAAGAAAATGAAGGAAAAGCAAATAAAGCGAGATAGAGTAACCTCTGTTCTCCATCACCATTGAAAGCTACAATTTTGCATGCACCCAAATTCTGGTTCGGAGGTTTGGGATGGTAGAGAGGGTAGAGCCAGAAGAAGATAGCCAAATGAAGCTCTCATGAAGAAGATTAAAAGAAGGAAGAATTTTTTCGTAGAAATTCTTGAGTGGGAAGTCGTATGAGAAGATGTTTTTGTTGATTAATGTCATCATAATATTTTGTTTGCGGACACCAACATGAAAGCTTACTTTTCACATGCTTTCCGCCTTATCGAACAAGCCCAAAATGAGAAGAAAAAATTTCCAAATTTAAACGTAATGGAGAAGGGCAAAATAGAACGAACACTACTAATTAAACAGTGAAAAGTCCCTTGCTTGAAATCATGAAAATGTTAACTTGTAGATTTATAGTTGTGTATTGCATTGATAAATTTAATAAATATTAACTTTTTAAAGGCTAATATATATCAACTTATTAATATATACATAATTCATTTTAAAGCATGTGAAAAAATCAACATGACTCGTGCAATCGCATTAGTATCTTGCTAGTAAATTTAAAAATTTATGTTGTCATATGTTCATAATAAATATATGTAAATGTTGCTCACATAATGAATGGGTCAATACACTAGTTTATGAAAAAATGATTCTAAGATAAAATGATGTTATGAACACATTTGAAGATTAAAATATATATTTATAAAAATAAATAAAAGAAGATTCAAATATATGTTTATTTATTAAAAATAAATAAAATAAAAAGAGAGGGAGAAGGTTAATCGAATATGATGGATTTAAATTTCTAATTCAAAAGCATAAATTGGCCAACCAAGAAAGAACGATATTTTTGCCATGTCTAGGCTTTTCCTTTCCCCCCTTTACTCTCTACCATTAAAATTCACAAACTAAAAAAGGACAAATTAAACATTCATACGCTTCCGCCAATGTCTCAGGCAAAAAATGTTATTTGGAAATGCTATCATTTCCCTTCAAACAACTTTTCTTAAAAATAAATTCAAGAACAAACATCAAATGCCTAATAATGTTAGATTTTTGATTGGAGAAACAAGCAAACAAGGATACCATATTCTCATACAATTTTATTCACAATGCCAAGCAAGTTAAAGAAGGCAATTGGGGCAGTGAAGGACCAAACAAGCATTAGTCTAGCCAAGGTAACCAATGCAGCAAATCTTGAAGTCACCATCCTTAAAGCCACAACCCATGAAAAAAATCCCATTGAAGAGCGTCATGTGAATGAAATTTTGGACATAGTCTCCTCAAACAAAGTATATGCAGCTGCTTGTTCTCATTGCATAAGCAAACGCATTAGTAAGACCCACAATTGGGTTGTTGCCCTCAAATGTCTCATGATTGTCCTAAGAATATTTCAAGATGGTGATCCATATTTTCCCAAGGAAGTCTTTCATGCAATGAAAAGAGGTGCAAAAATCCTCAACCTTTCAAGTTTCAAGGATGACTCCAGTTCTAGCCCTTGGGATTACACTTCATTCATTAGAACATTTGCTTTGTACCTTGATGAACGCTTAGATTTCTTCCTAACTGGAAAGTTCCAACGAAGATCAACACATCACAATCAATTTCATGAGAGGAATCAAAAGAACAAGTTATCCAATGAGCCAGGTATCAAAGACATGAAACCTACAATGGTGCTTGATAGAATTGTACATTGGCAAAGGCTATTGGATAGAGCTATTGGAACTAGGCCTACAGGTTTAGCTAGAACTAATAGTTTGGTTAAAATTTCTCTTTATGCTATTGTGCAAGAAAGCTTTGATTTGTATAGGGATATCTCTTATGGGCTTACTGTTGTCTTAGATAGCTTCTTCAACTTTCCATTTTTGACATGTGTTGCAACATTCAATGCTTGTGTTAAATCCTACAAGCAATTTGATGAATTATCTGCATTTTATTCATTTTGTGCAAGCATTGGGGTTGGGAGGTCATATGAGTACCCAAGAGTGCAAAAGGTTTCTGAAGAGCTTATGGAAACATTACAAGAGTTCCTCAAGGACCAAGCTTCTTTCTCAACAAATAATAGTTCAAGACAATTCCTTTTTCCTCCACCAAAGGATCATAAAGGTTCAAGTTCATCTCAAGATGAAGCTAGTGAAAGATATGGAACAGTTGAAAGGTTTTTTGAAACAAGGTCCGAATTTGGGTCACAATTTACATCGTTGGAGGATCTCATGAGTGCTACTGATGATGATATATGTCCTAGGAGATTGCTTGAGCAAGACATGTATTCAAAACAATCAAACCAAGAAGAGAAAGAATCATTATATGATGATTATGTTTATGCAAATGGTCCTGGTTCTACTAAATCATTTCCAATTGATCAAACATCAAGCTCAATCTTAGATGTAGTAAGTTTTGATGAATTACAATTGGATGAGCAACAAAATCAAAATATTTTGTGGGAGCAACAAAATAAAAAAGAAGGTTCCAATAATAACTCCAAAGATTGTTGGGAGTTAGTTTTGGCAAACACAATAACTAAACCTACTGAGACATCACCCAAATTGGCAAATGGGTTTGATCCATTTCTCATTGTATTTGATCAAGATTCAGTTTCTCAACACAATTACAATCCATTTCTGGATCACACAACAACTATTGCTCCCCTTGTAATCACTAGTGATACTTTTATTAATGTTTTTGATGTGGCACCAACATTTAAGGCAACAACACAAAACTTTTATGATCAGGATTATGGTGTATCAACCTTTTCAGATCAAAGTTCCAATTCCATAGCAAATCTAGATGTAACTTTTGGTGATATGTATCCAAATGAGACAACAAAAGAGGCAATTTCCATAGCTCAATGTTCTTCTGCAAAGACCAATATGATAGTGCCACCAACTTTTAATACCACAACTTCAGATAACATAATTACAACACCAGGTTTACAGGCTCAATGTTCTTTTAAGAATGATTCACTTCCAGTATTCCAAATGCATAAGTCAAATATTGATGCCACAAAGGAAGCACCGACTCTTATTTCTATTCAGAATCCTAACTTGAGTATCATTCCCATTCACTTCCAAGCACAAGATTTGTATGCTTCAACAATGCCACCAACATTTAGTTCAAAGGATTGTAATGGGACTACATTGGCAACATCCATAGAAGATGATCCTTTTGGAGCATGGCCTAGTGCAAATACCAATGAACAAAGTTTTAATGTATCAATGAAAGAGGATACTTTGTCGCGACAGCAACAACTATGGTTAGAGCAACAACAAAAGATCATATCAAAGCATTTGACTTGAGTTTTCAAATAAAAATGAGTGAACAATGAATTTTTTATCTACTTTTGTCCCTTAATTTCTCTAACTTCTTGTGTCATTTCTTTGTCAGATTTTCTTTTTATAAATTCTTCCTATTCACAATCAAATCTATACTCTCTAAAAGTCCTTACAAATGAATTAATTTACGAACAAAAAAATTATTTCAAAAATATTATATTTTTAATTAAACTATTTTGTAAACTTAAACCACTATTTAGAATAAAGTTTGCTGGTTAATTAATGATTAAAACCCAAATTGGTTCTTGACTTGAACGAAATAGGACACACTTATGCATATTCAATATTCATCAGCAAATAATTCATGAAAATGGGCAATATGTGAGCTATGTTCATTCACATTATTTTTCAATCAAATTCCATATACATGGTGCCCATTATCAGTTCAATAACATATGAAAATTAGATTGCATATTAAATTGCAGATTAATTTTCATCAATATTATATATATCAGACTGCACATTAAACTTATCTATTATAATTAAATAAAATAGTATAAAAACTTGTTTTTATAGGTTTTGTTAAATTAGATAATATATTTCATATATTTATGTTCTATAATTATATTTTTAGTTTTTTTTACATAGGAGTATATATATATATATATATAATAGGTATTCTATTTAATAATAAATATGCATAAGGTTTTATTAAAAACATAATTCAATTGAATTGAATATTTTTAAAATAAATATTTAGGTAAATAATATTGTTTGTATTTTTGTTTTATAAATAATATTATAATTATGCTTTACTTATGTTTTTCATATTACATTGATCATTAATCTAAATACATATTCATTTTTTGTGAAATAGAGTATCCCTCAATCAAAAGTTAAATATTGATCATCGAGGTACTAAGATTCATTTAAGGAGTTGACATTTTTCAACAAATATTTTCCCATACCTACGACCTAGAGATCAAACCCATTACCACATTATTAAGGAACGATGTTACCTGTCAACCATGTCACATCATGTTAGTCATAATTTGTTTTTTAGAAAAAGAAAATAAATTAAAATAATTACAAAAACTATGAATTCATATTCAGCCAACATATATAAATAAGATTTAACTAAACATGAATTTCGAATCATGAAAATAAATTATTAAATTTTGAGTAGATAAATATACTCTTGATTGATTCGATTAATAATTAAGTAAAATTATTTATATTATATTTTATAGATATAGTTAATTATTTAGTGTTCAAATATCTAGTCATATACATACTTTTATAGGACATTTGATTACTATTAATATAAATAATTTAACATATTTAAATTAAGTATTGCAAAGTCAAATGCTTTATGAATAAATTTCTTTCAAATTAATTAAAGATAATATTTAGATAAGTTATATTTGATGAACATGGAATAATTTTAAGAAGGTACTAGTTTAAAATTTAAAGACTACACAAATAGCTATCTATTAACCATGACTTATAATATGACACATGAATTGTGAAAACATGAGCCATGAGTGGGAAGTGAGTTGATGGCAAAAACCTATAGTGTTTACATATATTATGGTGATGAGATGAGAATTTATAGTTTGGTACATTGTAGTATGTTGGCAAGGACTCCTAGTGTGATTTGTGATGATTTAGATGAGGTGAGGCTTATGTGATTGGTGATGTCTAAATGAGATAATGTTCAAATGAGATATATGTTTATTGGGTTAATGATATTGTTGTTGTAATGATTGGATTTTTGGGAAAAGTCTTAATTACAGAGGAGACTCTGCCAAAAATTTTATAATATGTTTTCCTATTTAGTTCTTTATTAAATTTTTAAATGGACATAAAAGTGTATATTATATATTGTAGTCCTCCTCTTTAATTTAGAATTTTCCTAAAAATATCAGTCTTATGATATGATGAATTGTGAATGTATGAAATTTGGGTGAAGACCTGGGGAATGTGAATCTCAGGCATATATATTATGTATAGATGTGAAATGTGATTGCTTGTGATGTCGTTGATGATATTGAAATTGAGATGCCATTGAGGTAGTTAATGATGTTCAAATGAGATGATATTGATATGCATGATGATGATATTGCGATGATATGATGTTGAGGTTGATAATGACATTGATGAGAGATAATGTTGATGTGAACAATGTCATTGTGTGTGGGGTATACATGGATACCCATGGGGGTGTATGACGGGTTACCCTTGCGAGGAAGGATTTGTTCCTAGCCAGGTTATACATTGATGGTACCCATGGTTGTAGGCTGTGTATGTACACTGGGATGCAATGACCGGTTGGTTACCCTTGCAAGGATGGATTTGTTCCTAGCCACGGTTAGTGCATCGGTGAGCGCACATTGGTGTCATCAGGTTTGGAATTCCCTTGCGACGCTGGCTGATCACCGGGTGAGGGAATGGCCAGTGCACGACAGGGTGGCCCTGATAGGCGGTGAATCATTTTTCCTGTGAGAGGCTATTTCTGGGATATGGTACCACATTGCATGCTGATAGATGAGTCAAGTGCATGCATCATTCTATGCATGATTGTTTGAGTTGTGAAATGCATTGGATGATTGGTTTGTTGAGTGTGTATTGGAATCATGAATTTTTGTTAATGATTGTGGTGGGTAATGTTGTTTCCTTCCTAATTACTGCTATATGATGTTTGTTGGTTTTATATAATAAACTCACCCTTGCATTTGTTGTACCGTGTGGTTGGTACCTGCGATGATCGCGAACTTTCGTTCGTGTAAGCAGATGACCAGCACTAGGTGACCTTGTGTTAGTATATGGATGTCCTAGAGACAATCTTTTCATTAGATTAGGACGTACATGTACTTTTCATATTGTCATGAATAAATTATAAGCGTTCTTTATCTTGTTTCATATTCTATCTCGATATCATTATTAATATATGAGTAACTGGATAAAACCCTTGGAATAGAATAGGTATCTCTTGAGTATCAGTGATGGGATCACGATCATGAGGATTCAAGGATACTAGATGTCTACTCCTAAATTTTAAGTTCCTAGTCTAGAGACACTGAGAATGGGGATCAGTGATTTCGGGTAAGACTAGCACGGCTTAACTACTTGTATGCAGATACAAGGTAAAGACCTCATGAGCTACAGACATGGAGATGTCTTAGCTAAAGTCGTGGGTGGACCTATAAGGGTATAGCTCGCACTGAACGGACCCACAAAGAGACTCTATGAGGAAATCCCACAGATAGTATCATTAGAGTAGTCTCTTATTATTTGGGTGTGTCTTTCCTTAGACCAGAAGTTTGCACCTAGACTGTGTTCTAGAAGACATGCTTTGATTGTATACCTCGTATGCCTGAAACATGGAGACACATAGGTATACCTTTAGGCATGTCTTGAAAGAACACGAGTCTAGGGTGACTAGCTGAAGGAATTCGTCAAATCTCTATGAGAGATTAGGTTATCTATGAACCGGAGAAATCGGGATGACATTTACGGGACTCGGCAATCTATGCATAGTAGAAGAAATCATGAGATGATTTGCCTTTAGAGTCAGTAAAATTAGAGACTCCCTATTTCGTATTAAAGCTTACCTTAGACTGCAAGGGCTGATACGTTTCCTTACCCTAGGTTTTATGGGAAGGTAACCGAGACGAAAGGAAATACATACGGAAACCAAATAGATTTAATAGGATGATCTTGTCATTTACCTAACTAGTTCTGGGGCAACAAAGCATTGCTAGTGCTCTGTGTTGTCATTAAATGGGTAGTGGCCTTGTTGGGCCCAAACTCATTTATTTCAGTAGCTATGTTGGGCCTAATGGGTCACACACTAACACTTTATTGTCATGACATTATAGCATTAAAGGTTTTGGGCCTAATAATGATTGTTGGCCCAAGAAAGAGTTTGGATACTTATCTTAAAGAGAGAGGGGTGCATGAATGGAGTTAATGGGCTTGGATAGTCCAAGACATTATTAATTAATTTGAATAGTTAAATTAATTATCTAATATTTAAATTTGATAATTTAAATTTTGAATTTAAATATTTGAATTTAAATATGAATTAACTATAGTAGTTAGTTTCATATCAAAAGGAGAAGATAAGAGCTAGATTTGAATTTGAATTCAACTAGAATCTTATCATGATCATGTCCTAGATTTTAGGAAGTTTGAGGGCTAATTATAGGCATATACACGGCTGATATATGATTATCTTTTGGCAAAAATAAATCCCAAGTAATTGACTTGGTCTTAGGAGGTTGTTGGCAATTTTTGAAATGCAACAACTCTATCTTATCTTCACGTGTGGGATGCTTCATGATCAGATTTTTTGGTTAAAAATCTGACTCAAACTCTTTTATAAAATATGCTATTGTGATCATAGTTCAATAATAGTTTTTGAGAGGAAAACCCTAATCTACTTTCCTCTATTTTCATGTGCCCCTTTGTGTGAGTTTTGGCTAAAAATTCAACAACCAATATCATCTATTGGTGAGTCTCTTAGATAAGTAAAAACACTCTAAAACCTAACCTTCTTTCTCTCCATTGGTGCGCCTAGCTTGCCTCCTTTGGTGTTTGTTGGTGGCCTTCAAGAAGTGTTCTTGAGTCTTGACAAGAAGTGGTGTGGATCAACATTAGAGGGCTTGTATCTTCAAGCCTATCCTTGATCATCAAGTTTCGAATATAAACAAGGTAACATCTATGTCTTAAAGAATGATTCTTGTGTGGTATGTGTGTTTTCGCTTGGAAAAATTTTGTTTTTTCTTCTCACATGCCTTTGGGCTTCAAGGCCCTTTTCTTTCACCTTGGAGGGAGATCTTCTTTTTGGTTGGAGCCACCAAGCCGACGTGATGACGTTGGATTTCTTTTTGGAGAAAGAGTTGGGTTTTGTTAATCAACTCTTTCTTAGTTAGTTCTTTAGCTTTTTGTTAGATATGTAATTTCAGGTGTATATACATGTAAAGCTAAAGGAAGTTCTAACATGTGGATGACATGTACTGATTTTATATATATGTACATACATGTGTAAATATGTAATTGTAATACGTGTATGATAATTGTATTATCGCCAAAAATTTACCATAATTTTCATAATCAAATTAATGAAGTTTTTAATTAAAAATTAAATTTTTTACAGTAAGAGTTAATGATAGAGTAGCGACGAGGCAAGTCGCTACATTACTAGTATCAGAGCAAGTCAAACCTTTTTAGCCGGTGAGTTGTGAGTCTGTTATGTTTCTTTGTGCATTGTGTGCTTGCTTGTTGAATGTTTGATGTTTGAATATTTGACTGTTTTATGGTTGATTGAGTTGTTCGTGTTTGAGATTGGCTTACATTGTTGTGATGCATATGTTGTGGATGTTTATTGGTGTGGTTATGACATGTTTGTATTCCTGATGTTTGTTATACCATGAGTTCCAATGCCTTGTCATGAGTTATCAGACTGGCCATCTGGATAATTCGTGAAGTGCAAAAGAACATTATGGCAAACAATCAGGAATACAAAGAGTGAAGAATAGGTGTTAATGTCTTAAGAGAAATGTTGAAAATAAGTGATTTCTCAAGGCATCATCTCTCAAGAGTAATTTAGTAAGGACTTGAGATACGTATAAAATTTCTTTATTTCTTTGTCTTGTGTGTATCCCTTCCATGTTCTCATTTCTTGGTGTGCACAAGAAGTGATGGTTGGTAGGAATGACTGTGCCATAGCTAATGTTCTCCAAGCTTTGAGGCTGAAGGTCAAGCTGTGACCTGGAAAACCTTCAAGAGAGTATTTATGAAGAAATACTTTCCTGAAGTTGTTAGAAATAAGATGGAGATGGAATTCTTAGAGTTTAAGCAAGGGAGTATGATTGTGACTGAGTATGCAGCTAAGTTCGAAGAGTTGGTGAGGTACTTTCCCCATTACCAAGAAAGATATGGGATTCTATTACTCGTGCTATTCGACTCCGGTGCGACCCATTCGTTTGTATCTTGCTTGTGTGTGGAGAAACTTAAGCTTTCTGTGTTTTTTTTTTTAGTGAGGACCTCGTGGTAGAGACCTCAACTAGTGGATCTGTTTTAACTTCTGATGTGTGTTTGAGTTGCCTTGTAGAAATTGTTGGTAGAAAATTCTTTATTGATTTGATTTGTTTGCCTCTCAGCCAAATTGATCTTATTCTGGGTATGGACTGGTTATCTTTCAACAATGTTTTGTTGAACTATTTTGATAAAACTTTGATGTTTAGTGATCCAGAAGTGAGTAATAATGGGATGTTTATCTCTGCCAACCAAATTATGTCATCTTTAAAAGAGAATGCTCAAGTGTACATGATCTTGTCTAACTTGGAAGTAGAGACCAAGGTTTCTCTAGCTGACCTCCCTGTTGTTAGAGAGTTTCCAGGAGCGTTTCCTGAGGATATATCTGGCCTACCACTTGAGAGAGATTGTGCCTTGTTCTTACCTTTCTTTTAGTTTGTGGTTTACTTTAGTTTGAATTTTTCTCTTAGTCTTTCTTTTAGTTTTGCCCAGGAGTGCAAAAGTTTAAGTGTGGGGTATTTTGATTGAGTATTTTTAGTTCAACATTTTTCTATTCTTCTTAGCTTATTTGACTTCTCTTGGACTTTTATTTTCCCATTCTAATTCAGTTTTTGCCTTAGGCAAACAAGTGGACTTAATTAATAATTGTTGCTTATTTTTAGAGTTTTTGCTTACTTGACCTAGCTTTCTTGTGCAAGACCTAGAGAGCTCTACAGAACTCCAAATGGCGCATATGAGTAGTCTCTGAAAAGATAAGGAAAAGATCTACAAGTTTGTCAGAGATAAGCCAAGGACAATTCTATCATTTTGAGGGTCATTTTAGTCTTGGAAGTCAGAATCACTGCACTTGAATTTTGGGTTGCGAAATTGGTGTAATTAGTAATTAGTTAGATTAGTTGGGCTTCATTGTGGCCCATCCTTTCCTACTGACTCAGTCACTATATTTAAGTAATTTTAGTTATTTGGATGGACACACTTCATTTTAGCACAAACATATTTTGTAGTGACTTTTAGAAGTTTTTAGAATTAAAACCCTTTCTCTTATTTTCTCTCAACTGTTCTTCATTGTTCTTCACTGTTCTTCATTTTCATTTCTGTTCTTCCATTTTCTTGCACTAATTTCGTTGGGCTTTCATTGATGATGATCATGGAAGGCTAAACAATCAATCAATCCAAGGATCCAAGCCCAAGCAAGGAGAATTTGAGTTCTGGTTTGGTATTTCAAATTCTGTGTGAATGTTCACTTTCTTCTTCAATCCTCTATTCCATTTTCATGATTATGAATGTGTTTAGGATTGAAAACGGATTAGGTTATGGATTCATTTCCTAATTTTGAATTTTAATCACAGTTTATTTGGATGATATTTCAATTAGGTTTGTGGTTTCAATTAATTTAGGAGTTAATTCGATTGAACTGCTTCTAATGAAATTGAATGAACTTTCATAACAGAATAATTATCTGAGAACTATGATAATTCGTATTGCTTGGTTTGGTGAATTGGATTTATGCTTTTTAATCTGTTTTAGAATACCTTTTTTCAATTCTGTTAGTTTCTATTTTGTTACGTTTTTCTGCAATTTTTATTCATGCATGCAAACTGTTTGATAAAAATCCCCCTATTATTTACTAGTGAATTAAAGTTGGAACCATATTGATTGTGTCTCTAAGTCGACCTAAGTTAATCCTGTGCTACAGAATTAGCGTAGTTTAATTGTTTTGAAGCGATACGACATCGGTTATCAACCCATATCCGTAGCTCCTTATAGGATGTCTCCTATAGAGTTAGCTGAGCTTAAGAAACAACTAGCAGAGTTGTTGGAAAAGCAGTTTGTGAGACCTAGTGTGTCTCCATGGGGAGCACCAGTGTTGTTAGTAAAGAAGAAAGATGGGACCATGAGGTTGTGTGTAGATTACCGTCAGTTGAATAAGATGACAATTAAGAACAATTATCCTTTGCCTAGAATAGATGACCTTATGGATTAGCTGGTAGGGGCTTGTGTGTTTAGTAAGATAGACTTTAGGTCAAGTTACCATCAGATCCGGGTGAAGTTTGAGGATATTCCGAAGACTACTTTTAAGACCCGTTATGGTCACTACGAGTATTTAGTTATGCCCTTCGGTGTGACTAATGCCCCTGGTGTGTTTATGTATTATATGAATAGGATCTTTCACCCCTATCTTGACAGTTTTGTGGTAGTATTCATAGATGATATTTTGATATACTCTAAGACTAGAGAGGAACACTTGAGGATTGTGCTACAGACCCTTAAGGATCGACAAATTTATGCTAAGTTGTCCAAGTGTGAGTTTTGGTTGGAGAAAGTGAGTTTCCTAGGACATGTAATATCCCAAGGTGGTATAGTTGTAGATCCTTCTAAGGTAGAAACTATTCTTAAGTGGGAAAGCACCAAGACTGTGTTTGAGATTAGGAGTTTTCTGGGTTTAACAGGATACTATTGGAGATTCATAGAAGGTTTCTCCAAGTTAGCCTTACCTTTGACCAAGCTGACTCGTAAGGGTCAAGTTTTTGTGTGGGATGCCCAGTGTGAGCATAGTTTCCAAACCCTTAAGGAAAAAATTGACGACAACGCTTGTGTTAGTTTTGCCTAACCTAAAAGAACCCTTTAAGGTGTATTGCGATGCATCAAAAATGGGTTTAGGAGGAGTGTTGATGCAAAATGGCCAAGAAGTGGCCTATGCTTCTAGGAAACTCAAGACGCATGAGAGGAATTATCCTACCCATGGTTTGGAGTTAGCTGCTGTAGTGTTTGCTCTTAAGATATGGAGGCACTACCTTTTTGGCTCTAAGTTTGAAGTGTTTAGTGATCATAAAAGCCTTAAGTATCTGTTTAGTCAGAAAGAGTTGAACATGCGTCAGAGGAGATGGTTAGAGTTTCTTAAGAATTATGATTTTGAGCTTAGCTATCATCCTGGCAAAGCCAATGTAGTGGCTGATGCTTTGAGTAGGACATCCTTGCATATATCTGCTTTGATGGTTAGGGAATTAGACCTCCTAGAACAGTTTAGAGACCTTAGCCTAGTGTGTGAGGTTACCCCTAATAGTGTGAGACTAGGAGTGAAAACAACAGGAATACCCACAATTAACCAAGAGGGGGGTGAATTGGTTTATAACTTGGTCTTTTAAAATTTTCCTTTCTAAATCAGAGTTAGGATCTTAATCACTTTAAACCAAGAAACCTTTAATTCAATCAATTCACTCAACTCAAGGAATCAATGTCTCAAAACAGAACTTGTTGAGCAATGATAATAATTCAAAGAACCAATGAACAAGATAACCAAAAGAGATTAGAGAGTAGAGAATCAACACAAGAATTTATACTGGTTCACTTCTCAAGAGAAGCTACATCCAGTTTCTAATCAACACTAGATTAGAATTCCACTATTGAAAATTTCAGTTCTTACAAGCTTGATTACATTTACTCTTTATCAACCCTAGATAAAGAAAGGAAATCTAAAACCCTATTAGACACCTTAACAAGAATCAGAGAACACTACTCTGTTCTTCCCTAGAGAACACTACTCTAGTGCAAGCCTCAAGAACAAATTACAATAACACCCAATTACAAAGCAATTCAAAACAAAATTACACCCAAAGAGAATGGAGAGAAACAACCTGATGATCCAATGATTATGAATACAAATGAATTACCAACAGTGTTGAATCATCTAATGAAACTTCAGAATTAGCTCTCCTATTCTTCTTTGAAAGACTCTTGCCCAAGTAATCAATCAAGAACTCATGTGATTTAAGAAGTGGGACAAGAGATTTGTGTGCTCAGAAAAACTCTTTGAATCTTGGTGAAAGCTTGAAGGTAATCAGAAATTCGTAATTGACAAGTTGTAAAACAAAGCAAGCTTTACTTCTATTTATAAAAAACTTTCGTAACTAACAATAATCGATTAAATGCGCCAAATAATCGATTAAAACACTTATGTAATCGATTAAATCACCATTATAATCGATTAAAGTGTTCATGAGTTTTCTGGGTTTGAACAACGAGCAAAATAATTGATTAATACGAGTTGTAATCGATTATTCCAGTAGCACTGTATTTCATAAAAGCTTGTGTAATCGATTACGAGAAATGGTAATCGATTATTGCAATGTAACATGATTTTCTGAATGTATTATGTAATCGATTACAATTCCTAGTAATCGATTATTCCAGTAGAACCATTTTTTCAAAAAGGCTTATGTAATCGGTTACATTACTTGGTAATCGATTAAAGTGTTCATGAAAGTTTTTCCAGATTTGAAAATGAAGCAAATAATCGATTAATACGCTGTGTAATCAATTATTCCAGTGCATTTTGCATTTTTCCAAAAATAATGCTTCTTTGGTTCTTTTGTAAAAACATGCTTTGATTCTTAGTTAAAACACTTAGGCAATTAAATGATTGAATGCATTGCATGCATTCAATCATTT
>QARZ01040896.1:133606-151544 GCA_013407115.1 Glycine latifolia
ACGCTGTGTAATCAATTATTCCAGTGCATTTTGCATTTTTCCAAAAATAATGCTTCTTTGGTTCTTTTGTAAAAACATGCTTTGATTCTTAGTTAAAACACTTAGGCAATTAAATGATTGAATGCATGCAATGCAAGGATCAACAAATTGGACTCTTTAACACTTTATTTGATTTGCAATCTTCCAAGGCATTCCAAGGCATGTGAAAAAGCACAAAACCATTCTTCAAGTCCTAAGCTTCAAGCTTTAAGATGCTCCCTCTATATCCAACAATCTCCCCCTTTTTGGCTTTGAACATGCCAAATATTGATTGACCATTTGCTTGAGTTGGAAATGCCTTGAGGATGAGCAATATGAAAGTCTTGAACTTGGTTAACCTGAAAATCAAATTAGCCTCTTTGCCAAGAGCAAGTGTTAAGTATTAAGCTTGCATTAATCATTTATTTTCATTGTATTTGCTTCCCCTGACTTGATTTACTCCTTTAAGCTTATTTAATTTCGTGAATCATTGATGAGCAAAAACTATCAGAAAAACAGAGTACAACAGAGAGCAAAACAGAGTTGCTTTTTAATCCATAATCAATCAATTTTTCTCCCCTTATTTGGCTTATCAAAGACAAAAAAGATAATAGCACAACAAATAAGGATAAGAGAGAAAGCAAATTTCATTCATTGACAAGGGAAATGCAGTACATGGATAAAAAAAATGAAAATAGAAAAGAAACAGAAAAAAAACAGAGGAAAACAAAGCATAAAATCCTAGAAACCTAATCCTCATTCCCTGAGTAGTCAAGGATGATCCTAGCTTCTATGGTTTCTATCTGGGACCTAATTTCTTCCAGAGTTGTATTGGTCTCAGCCCTGTGTTCATGGTGAAGTGATAGCATGGCATCCATCTTTTGGATCAATAAGGATTCAAAGGGGCTGTAGGTTGGTGCAGCTGGGCCAGCATCTTCATCATCATCTGAAAATGATATGAATACTTCACACTTAACCAAGAGAGGGGCTGAATTGGTTAGACCTTGGTAAATTAAAATTTCTTTAATAAAAATCAGAGTTTGTAGGATCTTTATCACTTTTCAAAACCAAGAAACCTTATTCAATCAAGTAGCTCAGCCCCTTAAAATTCAATGGATCAAAACTGACTTTACAGGATAAGCAAATGAATCAAGAAACAATTTAAATGAGGAGAGTAGATATTCAGAATCAATACACAAGCAATTTATACTGGTTCACTTCAAAACCATGAAGCTACATCCAGTTTCTTTCAACCAACACTAGGTTGAAGTTCCACTATTTAATTTTCTGTTCTTACAAGCAATTACAATGTCTCCCTTTATCAACCCTAGATAAATTCTAAAATCTAAAACCCTATTAGATTCTAAGAGACAAGAACCTGAGAACACTACTCAGTTCTTCCACCTAGAGAACCCCCTTCTCTAGTTACAAGCAGGAACCCAATTACAATAGCAAATTACAAGAAAATAATCAAAACGAAAATTACAACCAGATTAAGGAGAGAAACAACCTGATGATCCAATGTATGCAATGCAAAATGAACATACCAGATCAGGTTGAATATTTAAAAGACAAGAAGCACAACTTTCCTTAATCTTGAAATGGTTTCAAGCTCCAAGAGTGACTCAAGTACACATGATTAATGCATCATGGAGCTATACACAATCAAACCCTCAGAAAACAATTAAGAATGCTCACAAGACTGTTTAAGCTCAGAAAATTCGAATGGGTAATGTTCCACACACTTAGAAAAACAGCTGAGCCAAGGTTCTATTTATAACAGAAGTTTATAACCGCCAGTAATTGATTAAGACGCGCCATATAATCGATTAAATTGCCATTTTAATCGATTAAACTATTCATGCATTTTCTGGGTTTGAATAACGAGCAAAATAATCGATTATCTCGAGCTGTAATCGATTATTCCAGTAAGAACGTATTTTCCAAAAAGCTTATTTAATCGATTACGAAACCTGGTAATCGATTAAGACAGTGCAACATGATTTTTCCAAAGCATTGTGTAATCGATTACGAAACCTTGTAATCGATTATTTCAGTAAAAACTTGATTTTTCCAAAGGCTATGTAATTGATTATGATAAATGGTAATCGATTATGGCAGTGCAGTGTTAAAATCATATATAGACATCTAATTGATTACAACTTGATAATAATAGATTAAAAGATTCAACAAGGCAGTTTATATGAAAACGTAGGTCAAATAATCGATTAATTCGACAGGTAATCGATTAAATTGTTCTTGAAGGTTTTCCAGAATTGATGAAGAACAAAATAATCGATTAAGCCCTTAGTGTAATCGATTATTACAGTGAAAAATGCTTTTTCTTTAAAACCTTTGAATTATTTTAAAACCTTAGTTAAATTGCCAATGCTTTGTGATTTTTGTTAAACTAATTAAGTTGAATATGGATTAAATGAATGCAATGCACTTGGATCACCAGAATTGCTTTTTTCTTATACATTTTATCCTAAATTGTCTTCAAGGCATCCTTTGCATGTTGAAAGCTCAAAACCAAAGCTTGAATCAATTTCTTTACATTCCTTAAGTAGCTCCCCCTGAATCCAACATCATCATCATCATCATCTTCAGCATCATCTCCTTGCTCAGGGGCAGGAAGTGGTTGTCCAGCCATTTGCCATCCAAGAGGGGTCTTGGTCATCCCCAATTTGGTGAGATGCTTCTCTTTGATGAGACTATTGCTAGAGTTGGTGTTGTCAACAACCTCATTAGAAACATCCACTTGGAAGTAGTCAATGAACCTAGAGATAAGGACAGCATATGGGAAAGGGTAGTTCATCAACCTTTTGGATTTCAGCATTATTTCCTGGAGAACAAGTATCCAGTTCATCTTAATGCCATTCTTCAAGGTATAGACAAGCTGTAAATCATCATCAGTGGCTTGGGCATGGTTTGCTGCTCTAGGGGTAAGGATGTAAGTGATGATGTAATGGAGAAGCCTATCCTCATGGGTCATAGGTCCAGTGCTTAGCCTAAGCCTCAACCTCATTTAAGGATCAAGAAGCATCCCCCTATAGATATCAATCCTATTGTACCCACACATTTCTTCTTGAAACCTCCTCTCACCATCAAAAGTGAGGCCAACAACCTCTTCCCATATTTCTTGGGTGATTTCTATAGCCACCCCATTGACTTGGGTTAGGATTGTCCCTTCCATTGAGAATTTTGGCACAGGTATAAAATACCTTGACCAATTCAGGATAAAATGTACCCTTCATCTCCACAAGTTTCTTAAGGCCTTAGGGTTCTAAATAAGTAGGAAACTGAAAACCCTCATTTGTAAACAAGTCTAGGGAGAGGTATTTAGGAGGGCCTATAAGCTTAGTAGCATTGAATTGAAGGTAGGTCATTTTGTCTTGTTCATTGGAGAACCAATGATCTAACCTATTTGTTGCTGGGTTAGAGGATTCAGCTTTCCTTTTGGAGGATCTTGGTCTTTTGGGTGCAGACATGGTTTCAAAAGAAAAGAAAGCTAAGGTGAGGTTTCTGAACCCTAAGAGAGAGAGACACATAAATGCTTAATGAGGAAGATGAGGAAGGTGTGATTTCTGCACAAGACATAGACTGTATATATAGAAGAATTTAGGCTCCAAGTTTCAAATTTGAAAAAGAAAACAGTTACCACACATTAACCACCCAATTGAAGGCTCAGGAGATTCAAAATTTGAATTTGGTGTTAGTTGGGCAGTTACAATTTCCAAGAAAATCTTTCAGATTTAGCAGTAACTCCATGAATAATCGATTATTTCATTATGTAATCGATTATTTCTTAAGAAAATTCAGTTTTAGGACATGCTGTAATCGATTAATTCGTAGAGTAATTGATTAATTCATAAGAATACAGTTGAGGAAGATGAAGTGTAATCGATTATCCTCAAATGTAATCGATTATCACAGTACAAATGCAAGTTTCAATGAGTTTAAGAACAATTTAATCGATTATTCCGTAAGGTAATCGATTATTCCAGTGGGAGTGATATTTTGTAAAACACTTTGGAAGCTTGTGTAATCAATTATTTTGTGGGTTTAATCGATTATTCCAGTGGAATGGTTTTTTTCTGAAAAGGATTTCTATATAGAATAATCAATTATTTCGCTTGTGTAATCGATTACATAATCTAAATTTCATTCCCAATGGCTCTTTAAGTGATTTTAATTGATTATTCCGCACCTTAATCGATTATCATAGTAAAATATGCAGGTTGAACAGTTCTTATGCAACATAACTTCGAATTTCAAATGCAAATTATGATTAAGCTAACATTCAAGTATTTCTCATGGTTTGGCACAAAACAAGCATACATTAGCAGATATTGGATTCATCAAGGATGTCTAGCATGTTTCTTAGAGTGTAATATCTATCTCTATCCAAGGGTTTGGTAAATATATCAGCCAATTGAAAATTGGTTTCAACAAATTCAATTTTGATGTTACCCTTTTGGATGTGGTCTCTGATGAAGTGATGTCTAATTTCAATATGCTTTGTCCTTGAGTGCATGATGGGATTTTTGGAGATGTTAATGGCACTTGTATTATCACACAACAGAGGTATTTCTTTTAGCTCAACACCAAAGTCCTGAAGTTGTTGTTTCAACCAAAGACTTTGTGCACAACAGCTTCCAGCTGATATATATTCTGCTTTAGTAGTGGATAATGCAACACATGATTGCTTCTAGCAGTGCCAAGAGATTAATGAGCTTCCTAGCAAGTGACAAGTTCCACTTGTGCTCTTTCTATCCAACTTGCACCCTACAAAATCAGAATTAGAATATCCAAGTAAGTTGATAGGTGTACCTTTTGGATACCAAAGTCCAACTTTTGGTGTGGACTTGAGATATTTAAGAATCCTCTTGAGATATTTAAGTTGATTTCAGAAATTTGTGGGAACCTGAGTATAGGATAAAATACTTTTAGATAACAAATTATCAGCAAGGTTGAGGGCAGAGAACCCTAAAATAGAATTTCTACGAATTTTGGAAGATAGGTTGAAAAGAGCTTAATATAGACTACCTCAGGTATCAATAAAACCTCAGGAAAATAATAGATACAATCTATGGAGTTTCTCTTAATTATGAAAGGAATAGGGTTCCTAAATGAGTTAGTTTAGTAATTTTAATCATTCAAGGCAAAATGGACCAATAAGAAATTAGAATCTAGCTATTATAGGTAATAAAGGAAAATTGGATTTATTTGGATTTCTAAATAAAGCCTTGACCGTATGATGCAAGATTAATGGAGAAAAGCTTTAGGAATATTCAAGAATGAACACGTGGAGAGTTAAAGAGACTAGCCATTTCCATTGGTACATTTGTAAAGTAAGGTAATAATGAACTAAGAAGATTTTTTTGAAGTAAACTTCCTCTTGTCTTCCTTGAAAAAGTGAATAGTTTTAGGCATTATGTCAAAGATCCCAACGGTCAAAAGTTAGATATATGAGATAGGAGTATACTTTTAAAATTTTAAGAAGATCCAACGGTTAACGAATCCAGAATTAATATTTTACTAAAACGGGTTTTGGGAAAATTCAAGAAATGAAGAAAGCACGGAATTCCCTTAAAAGCTTGGCTAGTCCACGTGAATTAGTGACACTTGCTCTTCAAGTAAGCTTTGGCACGTGTACCATCAAGAAGAATGAAGAAACCTTGAGAAAAATCAAGAATAAGGACACTTGGATGGTTAGAAATCAATAGCCATTAAGATTTGTCCATGTAGAAAGCAAGGTAATTATGAGTTTGGAGATTTTTCTACACAAAGCCACTTTAACTAGCCTATAAAAGGGGGGTGGGGATCAAAGTGAAGGCAACATTCACGTGTAGTATTCCTCCTCCATCCTACATCCCTTTCACTTAAAATCCAAAGCCAAACCAAGGCCCACAACCCTTGAAGTTCACGTGAAAAAACTAGGAGTCTTGGAAGCTAGTTGCTAAAATTCCAACCTAAGAAAGCAAGGTATGGAGAAGTTTATGATGAACTATGTTTGAATATTAAGCTTCTTAGTTGTTTCCATAGAGAATCATGTCTTGTATTCTAGGTGTTTGATGAAATGCCTCAAAGAATTAAGAATTGCTAGATACATGATTACTTGATTAAGTGACTTGGTCTTAGGTTAAAGAATAATTGATGTATAAATAATTAGAGCTTAACTTAATGAAGGAATGAATGGTATTTAGAATTATAGGTATTATGGCTATTTTAGAAGAAAAACAATTGGCTAATGAAATATTTTACTAAAATCAAAGTGTTTTATGTTCTACTACAGTTTGTAGGTTCCAATTAAAAGTGTTTTGTAAATTCTTGAAACATGTCTATTTTATGCTAGAATTATGTGGAAACATGTTTATTTATAGAATTATGTTGAACTTTATAAAGATTAAAGTTTAAGTAGTTTTCTTTAAAGAATTCTATGATTTCAAGCTTGCACACGATGTGTTTGATATTTTGTCACAATGAATAAAATATGTTTAAGAATGTTTAGCTTGAATCCTTGTTGTTGAATTTGAATTATATTTATATGGTTGGTTGCTTTAACAAAGGTTATGTATTATTTCATGTGTTGCTGAGTGTTTCCTATGGAATCTACCATGTGTCTGATGAACTATGACTTATCTGTGAAGGATTTATGGAGTTGAACTATGGCTGTATACTAAGATGTTATGTAAAGCTTTATGTGATGATTGAAAGAAGCTTTATGGGTTATTTAAAAAGCATATGTCATGAGTTGTCAAAAATATTGAGCTTTGAGGTGTATGTGATATGAGAAACTGAGAAATAAAGTAATGGTGAAGAGTAAATAAAAAATAAAAGCAAGCCATGGCATATTTCATTTGCATTTAACCCCTCAGAGTGGAGGGAGGTTTCACTAGAGTGGATGAAACTATGTTGACTATGGTACCCTTTAACCCCTCAGAGTGAAGGGAGGTTTCACTAGAGTGGGTGGAACTATTTTGATTATAACCCCTCAGAGTGGAGGGAGGTTTCACTAGAGTGGGTGGAACTATTTTGACTATGGTACCATGTAAAACCCTCAGAGTGGAGGGATGTTCCACTAGAGTGGGTGGACTATCTGAAAGCTGGGATCTCAGTCATGCATCATATTAAAAAGATGAGCATGCATCTCATGCATCACATGATGAGTATGTGTAAGTTATTTTGAATACTATATGTATTGTGTGTTCTTTTTATAATTAAGGTTTTATCCCTCTGTGTTTATATATGTTTTATTCAAACTATGTTTGTCATAAACTTACCCTATGTTTGTGTCTGTGGTTGACACCTGTGATGACCCCATTGTATTTGGGCGAGCAGGAAAACAGTGGAGCATAAACTGAGAAGGATTTTGAAGAAAAGATGATGAAGATGTGTTGATGATCTGTACTAGAATTTAAATTATTTGTATTTTACGTTGGCTTGTATTTGGGACTGTATAATGAACTATACTTTGGTCTGTATTGTTGGACTGTACTTGATCACTATAATTAAACCGTGAAGAGAGAATTCGTTTATAATATAAACGACTAGTAACATGTGCAAGCAAAGCGAAAAGAATTTTCATAAAATTTATAACTAAACTGATGAGTATCCAAAGTGGTAATAAGATTTCATCTAAAATCAATCAAGCACGAGAGAGTAAAAGGAGGCGTTACAAACTTCCTCTTCTATGT
This sequence comes from Glycine latifolia, assembly GCA_013407115.1. Taxonomy (NCBI): domain Eukaryota; kingdom Viridiplantae; phylum Streptophyta; class Magnoliopsida; order Fabales; family Fabaceae; genus Glycine; species Glycine latifolia. Next base: position 141,325 of record QARZ01040896.1, read on the forward strand.
ATCCATTTAAGAAAGCACTTTTGAGATCCATTTGAAACAATTTGAAATTCATCAAACAAGCATATGCAAGCAATAACCTAATGGCCTCTAATCTGGCTACTGGAGCATAAGTTTCATCATAGTCAATGCCTTCCTCTTGGTTGTATCCCTTAGCAACCAATCTAGCTTTGTTCCTTACTATGATTCCACTTTCATCCAGCTTATTTCTAAAATCCCATTTAGTGCCAATAGGTTTATGAGTTGATGTTCTAGGGACTAACTCCCAAACTTCATTTCTTTGGAATTGATTCAACTCATCATGCATAGGCATTAACCAATGTTCATCTAACAATGCTTGATCAATACTATTAGGTTCAATTTGTGAAACAAAAGCCATGTTACAACAGAGATTTCTTAATGAAGATCTAGAAGAAACTCCCTTTGAAACTTCACCAATTATGTTATCAAGGGAGAGGTCTCTTGTTGTTCTCCAATCTTTAGGCTCATGTCTAGGTGTTGATTGTTCTGTTTCAGCACATGGTTCTTCCTTTTCTTTCATCAATGAGTCATTCAATTGAATAAATTCTTCCATAGGACCTGGATCAATATAACACTTTTTTTCCTCTTTAGAGGGATTAGATTCATCACTGTTAGTATATGGATGTCCTAGAGACAATCTTTTCATTAGATTAGGACGTACATGTACTTTTCATATTGTCATGAATAAATTATAAGCGCTCTTTATCTTGTTTCATATTCTGTCTCGATATCATTATTAATATATGAGTAACTGGATAAAACCCTTGGAATAGAATAGATATCTCTTGAGTATCAGTGATGGGATCACGATCATAAGGATTCAAGGATACCAGATGTCTACTCCTAAATTTTAAGTTCCTAGTCTAGAGACACTGAGAATGGGGATCAGTGATTTCGGGTAAGACTAGCACGACTTAACTACTTGTATGCATATACAAGGTAAAGACCTCATGAGCTACAAACATGGAGATGTCTTAGCTAAAGTCGTGGGTGGACCTATTAGGGTATAGCTCGCACTGAACGGACCCACAAAGAGACTCTATGAGGAAATCTCACAGATAGTATCATTAGAGTAGTCTCTTATTATTTGGGTGTGTCTTTCCTTAGACCAGAAGTTTTCATCTAGACTGTGTTCTAGAAGACACGCTTTGATTGTATACCTCGTATGCCTGAAACATGGAGACACATAGGTATACCTTTGGGCATGTCCTGAAAGAACACGAGTCTAGGGTGACTAGCTGAAGGAATTCGTCAAATCTCTATGAGAGATTAGGTTATCTGTAAACCGGAGAAATCAGGATGACAAAGTTAAATCCCAAACATGTAGACAAAGTTAAATCCCAAACTTACTAGTAGGTTAGTAAAACATCAATATATTCAAACCCATACATAAGAAATATGCAAGCTATATGAATGCATGAAATGAACTATCCCAGGGCAAATGGCCTCCACATATCGTACTGTATGTGACCACACCTCGTACTGGATGTGGACGTTGCTATAGTCTTACGCAAACATGCATGAAATATTGCCATGTATCTTGCGCCTGGGCACTACATATCGTACTGTATGTAGCATCAGATTCTGTTTCTCCAAAGCCTCGTACTGGACTTGGAAACAGTAATCCACCTATCTTATCACATCAATATTCATCCATAATAAAATCAAATCCATAAGTGAAACACATATACCTTATGGAAAAATATTTTCATTATATCATCATATGGATTATAAATATGGTTACTGTTAGCTTCAAGTGTTTGAAGAATCAGAAGAAGACAAGAAGTGTTTTGATATTTGATTAATGCCTAATCATTTGATGGCATTTGTAAAATTTCATTTTTGTTTAAAGCTTGGTTCATTAAGGGTATGATCTAATAATCCTTTGCAGCTATTAAATAAAACATACAAGCATGCATTCATTCTTAGGATTAGAATCACTTGATTATACACATTCATATAGAAATACAGTGATGAGTTTAAAACTTGCATAAAATGTTTTTCTACTGAAATAATCGATTACATAAGGGATATAATCGATTACATAAGGCATCTGCATAATCCTGTTAAGAACTTGAACTGGTTTAATCGATTACCAAGTAATCGTAATCGATTAAATGTGCTTAGAGTACAAAATGCATCCTTCTGGCATAATCGATTAACATACCAAATAATCGATTACCTCTGCTTGTGATTCAAACATATTGACCTGGCGTAATCGATTACATTAGTAAATAATCGATTACTTTGTTCGTTCATATTTTCCAGAAATGGTATGAACAGTTTAATCGATTAAATAATCGAATTAATCGATTACATGAGTTAAATTAATCGATTACATGAGCGAAATAATCGATTACAGTTTGTTATATCTGTTTTTTTATAAATAGACATACTTTGACTCTGAGTTTAAGAGACAGATTTCGAAAGCCATTATTTCACACAAGTGTGTTGATATTCTCTGAGTGCTAAAAAGCTTTTAAAAAAGTCGTTTTGATTTGTGTTGTTCATATGGGTGAGAATCATGAAGTTTGAATAGAAGAAGGAAATGATTAGATATCATTCATGCATTAAAGGTTCAAAAAGATCATTCAAGAAGGCATTGCATTCATCACCAGGTTATCAATTTCGTTTGAAATCCTTTAATCTGCAAAAGGAAGTTAAGGTGATATCCTTCTTGAACCTCAAGCTTAACTCTTTGTTAATTTTAGTTTTGTATTTTACAGTTTGTGTTGTAATTTTCCATGTAACAAGTTAGAATTCTTTAAAGCATAACTAGATAGGGTTTCTAGTGGGGAGAACTGAGTGGTGTGCTCAGGTTCTAAGTCTTTAGATAAATCTTGGGGTTAGATTTAGAATTTTACCTAGGGTGGGTGAAAGAGACTTGACTGATTGCTTGTAAAGAACTGAATCTTGTTAGTGGAACTCTAATCTAGTTTGGATTAGAAGACAACTGGATGTAGCCTCAAGTGGTTAGAGGTGAACCAATATAAATTTGTGTGTAATTGTGTTTTGATTTACATTACATTCAATTGTTTGTGGTATTATTTTGTGAATCAACTTATACTTTGTTACAGCATAAGAGTTAAGTGATTGGAATTGAAAATTTGCTTGTGAAAAATGTTTTGATTTAAGATACGATCCAAAGTATTTCTTCCGCTGAGTTTAATTTTCAAGAAAGTTTTAAGAAAGTGTCAAAAACCAATTCACCCCCCCTCTTGGTTTATTAGATTAGGTATTCATTGTATTTACAGTTACACCACCATAATATGTATTATAAGTATGGTTACACCACCATATTTTAATCAAGTAAGATTATTACCATCTTTTATGCATAACCAGAGAATAGTTTTAACTATAGAGAAATTATGTTAGTAATCTAACTAATGATCCTCAATATAAATAATATCTAATTCCCTTGAAACCTTCACAAGAAAAGATTCAAACCTAGTATGAAATCTTGATTCTTCTTTCACTTACTTCCTCACTAATTAATCCTCAAAAGTGAATCATTCAATAGTTAAACCATTAAACTACACACCATTCAACCTCTACTTCTAAATTTAAATCAAAATAGTTTCATAAAAATATCAACAGACAGTCCAAAATATTATTAAAATCACCTTCAAAAGTTCATCAAATGGGCTTCCATACATCACTAATATTGATAGATATAAATCATCACCTATCTTATGGTTTAAATTAACATATTCTCATTAAAGAATAACCTTCAAACATCACGAAATTCAAGCCTAAATAATAACCATAATTCAGCCTACTAAAGCATGTAAATTAATCCAAACCATGGCTTAACTAGAGATTTAAGCTTTGCCTACCTCAAGTGAGTTTGAGTCTTGAATTTGAATGGATAAATGGCTTCCTTCCTTCCTTCCTTTCTTGGGAAATCCTCTTAGAGATGAAGCCTTGATATCCTTCTACTAAACTTGACAAGAACTCTTCTTAAGGTCGCTAGGTTTCTCACGAAAATTTTCTCAAAGTGATGGGTTTGCTTTTCTTTCTTGATTCAAGTTTTAAAAGAGAAAGATGAAATGAAATGAAGGTGATATGAGGGGAGAGGGAGCACGAAATTGAGGTAGAGGAAGTGCCTTGAGAATGGTTTGCACCAAAGGTTCCCCCCCCTCCTTTTATATAGTGTTTAGAAAATATAACTTTTTCTTAAAAATCTTCCAAGTTGATTTTGTGCCATACAAGTGTCCTAACACTTGTCTTGGTCATAATGAATGCCTTTCCAAGTGTCCACTTAGTTGGCAGGCCTTTACAAGTGTCCCTACATGTGTCCAATTTCATGAAGCTTCTCCTTGCTTCATCAAAGTTCATGTGAAGGCTAGATGGAGGTAGAGAAATCTTGGCTTGATTTTTATGTTATCTTGCATCCATGCCATACAAGTGTCATACCACTTGTTTCTATCATGTGGCTTGCTTTCTAAGTGGCTTATCATGAAGTTTCTTGCCTCTTCTACACCCTTCTTCACGTGCTCTTCATACCTAGGGGTGGGAACATAAATTTTTCTTCCTTTTATGCCATACAAATGTCCTTCCACTTTTTATCACAAAACCTGTTTTAGTAAAAGCCTTATTCTGGATTCATTAACCGTTGGATCTCTTTAAAATTTTAAAGGTACACTAATATCCCACATATGTAACTTTTGACCGTTGGGATTGATGAAATAATCTCTAGAGCTTTCCACGTGATCTACCAAAGGAGACAAGAGAAGATTTTTCTTCTTATCTTGTTTTTGATTGCCCTATACTTCTGCTGATTATCAAAAATTACTAAACCATTTTATTAAATTGGTTTATATATTCTATAATTAAGAGAAAATTCCTTAGATTATATGTATCATCTTTCCATGTTTTTCTTATGCTTGAATTTTCTTAAATAAAGTCTCAAAGTTGTTATCTTGAAAAATTCCTAGAAATTTTATTCTAAAGTTTTGTGTCTCAAAATATTTTGATACTTAGTTAGCTAAGTGTATGCTATAATTCCATTAGGTTTCTACAAAATTTTTAAAGTTATTTGAGCATTTTTGTCATAGGGGCATATTGGTAATTTTGTCATGCTTCCTAGGGGCTTTTTGGTCATTTTGCAAAAATATACAAGGGTATTTTTGTAATTTTCATCCTAAGGGTATTCTAGTAATTTCTACTTCATGGAAAGAGTGATTTAGTCATTTCTCTTCAAATATACTTGTATCCAAATCATCATCACATTTCCACAAGTGTTTAATAAAATTTTTAGGATGTTACAGTATGTGTGTTTCCGCTTGAAATATTTTGTTTTCTTCTCACATGCCTTCGAGCTTCAAGGCCCAATCTTTCATGGTAGTCATCTTTTGCATAATCTCAGGTTGATTGAATCATTCATATCATTCTAATAGCTGAGGATTATGAGGTGATATCTTTCTTGTACCTAAAGCTTGAGTTTACTTGATGTTTGTTGTATAACTGTGTTGTATTTCCATATAACATTTGGATTCTTTCAAGCTTGTTCTAGAAAGGGTTTCTAGTGGGAAGAACAGAGAGGGGATCTCTGGTTCTTGATCTTTTGAAAAGTCTATAGGAAGTAGATTTTGAATTTTACCTAGGGAGGGTAAGAGAGATCATTTTGTAAGCTTGTAAAGAATAGATATTTGTTATAGTGGAACTCTAACCAAGATTTGGTTGGAAGAAAACTGGATGTAGCCTCCGGGGTTGAGAGGTGAACCAGTATAAATCTTGTGTGCATTAGATTTCAGTTTATAGTTCATTAAATTCTTGAAGTATAGAATTTGTCCATCATATAATCTTGGTTACAGCGCAAGAGTAATTTGATTGATAAAGTAAATTGATTTCTAATTGGTTTTAAATTGATACAATCCTTTTGAAGTCTTTCGCTGTTATACATTTTGAAAGGAAATTTTAAAACTTTGAGGTAAAACCAATTCACCCCCCCTCTTAGTTTATTTGCATAAGTGTTCATTGTATTTTCAAGTTTATCTGGAGGGGTGTATCATAAGTAGTTGTATTTGGGATGGCCAGGGTGAGTTTAACCTGGATGGGGGTATCATAAGTAGTTGTATCTAGGATGGCCGGGATGAGTTTAACTTTGATGGTTATAACATGCATAGTGTATCTGGAATGGTTACAACATGGATAATGTACCCGGGATGGGCGAGATGAATTGAACCTGGATGGTTTACAACATAGGTAGTGTATCCGGGAAGTCCGGGAGGAATTGAACCTGGATGGTTACAACATGGGTAGTGTATCCAGGATGTCCGGGGTGAGTTTATCTGGAATGGTATAACCTGGATAAGTTGTGTCCGGGTTTCGATATTTTTGTAAATAAGGAAATCCTTACTTACCAACTTACTACTTCATCCTCAAATTTATTATTCAAGCATTTGAGCCACTTGTCTCCATACCATTCAACCTCTACTTCCAAAATTAATATTAACCATTCCTATAGATCATCAAATTACTTCTAAAAAATCATCAAGTGTGACTTCCAATATTGCTAATATTTCAACTTATAAATCATCACCTATCCTATGGTTAAAATCAACATTTTCACATCATAAAGTATCCTTCAAATAACATAAATTTTCATCCTAAATAATAACTACAAGTCTGCCCGATTAAGCATATAAGTTAATCTAAACAAAAGCTTAACTAGAGATTAAAGCCTAGCCTACCTCAAGTAAGTTTGATTTTTGAATTGAGTTGATGGTTGTCCTTCTTGAATAACTTCAAGGAAGAAAGTCTTTACGTGGAAGAAAGAAGAAAATGGAAGTATATAAGATGATAGAAGTGAGACTACTGTCTAAGCAAATAAGGAAATGAAAATTGAAAGCAAAGCACCAAGTGAAAAGTTTATAGGCCGTAAGAGAGAATTTCAGAGCTAGAGTTTATTGGTGTAAAAATTTTGGAAGTTTAGTAGCTATTTATATTAGTTTATTTAGTTAGATAGTAAGTAAATTAATTAGATTTCAACTCAGTTATATTTAGTTTAGTTACAAGGTAACTAGCCTTGAAGATATTTATCCTAACCTAATCATGACAATTATTCCTTCATTTATGGCTTAAGGGTACGTGGAAGTTGCTAAATAAATGAAATTCCTTTGCCTATATCAATATGACTGAAACTAAATAAAGCAAGATTCCTTCATTTAATGCTTGCTATCTTCGTTGAACACCATCTAGAAAGGTTGGTTCAAGAAGCTTGTTTCAAATTTTGTCTTATTCCCTTTATATTGGCTTCCGATTGACTTCTCTTTCACATACTCATGCATCATCCTTGGGCTGTAGCACCTAAATTTTAGAGTATTTATTCACTTTTGAATAATTCAAATTTTGGGTAGCTTATGTTACAACACATTCTATACTATTCTTTTTGTATCACACTTCAATGATTTCCAATATAAACTCAAGATAAAATTTTGAGGATGTTACAAATTCTAAACCGAGTAATATGCCCACAAGTACCAGCATTTTTCCTCATGAAAAACCATAGGTACTTACTGACAAAGTTTATACTATTTCCACAAAATTATGCAGTATGAAACGTGGGCTTCAACAATGCACTGGCCTTGAATAGTTAAAAAATTTAAAGCAATCATTTTCCCTCTCTAGGGATGTTTATACTTTTCAAACCAAATCCCTTCCCTCTCTAAGGATATTCAAACGGTCACTGCACCCCCATGTACATACACAACATGCAGCCATCTCAATGACATTATCAATATCAAGATCATGTCATCTCAAAGTCATTCATCAACATCAATATCATCTCATCTCAATGTTATCATCAACTTCAATATCATCAACATCATAACCAATCACATTCCACATACATACATATAAAATCATGCCTGAGATTCACATTTCTCAAGTCTTTAGACAACATATATCAAATATAATAATAATTCATAATATAAGGAGATTGATATTTTAGGGAAAATTCTAAATTTAAAAAAAAGAACTATAGTATACAAGCAATTCTTAAACCCATTTAAAATTTAATAAAAGAAGTAAATAAGAGAACATATATAAAATTTTGAACACAGACTCTTCTATAATTAATTATTTCCCCTAAAAATTTTAATCATTACAACAACAACATCATTCAAAGTTTTATTTATCAATAACAAATAATTTCATCGCATCCTATTAGTTTAAAACACAACTTTTCTTGAAAACCAACATGCAATAGGGACAAACATACAACCTCATAATTCGGTTCCCAGACCCCAACTATGATATCAAAAGCCATAAACAAACAATAAACTCCCTATCTCCCTGATTGCTCCTCACATCATTGTTTAGAGAACTCTTAGGTTCACGTCCATTGGTTCAAATATGGAGCTCTATATACCAAATCTAAGACAACTCAATATAGATTTCAAAGACAAAATCAACTTTAACATTTTGAGTCAAATACCCATTCAATTTTTAAAAGGGCTACAATGGTGTTTTTGATGTCCTCATCAAAGAGATGTCATTTTGAAATTTTGATCACACCAATGTGATCAGGGTAACAAGGGTCACAAAAAACATAATCAATTTTATAAAAAGGCAACTTATACAACCTATCAATTTTCATGGGTTTTCAAAGGAAATGTAAAAACATCCAATAACGGTAACCAAATCACAAGGGATACAAGGATAAGTTCAAACTAACTAGAAAAAAGCATAGAAATCATGGTTACCTCAAAGAAACTGTGAAGGGAGGGTTGAGAGCTCCGTTCTCTACCGATTCTTCGAGTTGGTGTTTGAAGATTCCACTCTGATTAAAGTGTTCCACTCTGTGCGGTGGTGGCTCATGGTGGTCACTGGTGGTCGTGGGTGGTGGAGGAGGAGGTTTAGGGTTTTTGGGCTAGAGTTTGGGGAAAGAAGAGGGGAAAAATGCATTCTTTCATGTTGTTGTCATATTTATAATCCTACAAGACTTGCTTAGCGAGTTCATCTCGCTAAGCAAAATCCAACCTATAGCGCTAAGTGAAATTTCTCTTCTGGCTTGGATTTCGCTTAGCGAGCAGATGTCTCTAAGTGAATTACTTCCTCTAGAAAGAATTGAGCTTAGAGAGTAGGTTTTGCTAAGCGACTTATTTCCTCTAGATGGAACTGCGCTTGGCGAGCTAGTGTTGCTAAGTGAGTTGTTCCAATGCAGATCAAATAAACTCCACTTAACCTAACATTCACACCAAGTAGTTTGCACAAGGATAATTCACACAACACTTCAACTAATCCAAATTAATCAAGTAATTAAACAATCAGTCAATACATCAAACATCTATTTTTAGTTATCAAAATTTCAGGGCATTACATGTGTAGTTTACCTTTCTAACTGGTCTCCAACAAGAAGTTTATGGAGAAAAACACCACAAGAAGAATGGAATGGAAGGAAGCCTTACATTGGCCATCTAAGAGTTTTTGATAGCATTGCTCATGTGCATATGTGCCAGATGAAAAAGTGAGTGGTACATCTTCATTTGTTATGACTCCAGTTATAAAGGCTACAAGCTTTTCAGTGAAGGAGAATAAGATTGGGGACCACATATTAATCTAAATTTCTAGAAGCATGTTCTAGAAGGATTTCCTTAAAAGATAATTCTAGAGTAGCTTATAGAATATTCTAGAATGTGCTAGTAACTTTGTATGTATGAAGAAAGTTCTAGAGAGTCATTTGTAACCATTAGATTAAGTGTATGTTGGTAAAATCCTAATCATTAGTTTGAAAGGAGCCACTAGTATAAATAAGGGTATTATATTAGAGTTTGTATGAAGCCAAATCAGGCCACAAATCAAGAAGTGATCATTTATATAAATAGCCTCTTCCTCCAAAACTTTATAATCTCTCCCATTCTCAAATATTTCCTTCAATACTAAAATTTCATTCCAACACCCAGTTGTGTGATCTATAGCAACAACACTACTGGATCCCACCCATCCTTCATGAATAACTGCACCATCAAAATTCACTACAATTTAATCCTGATAAGGGGGAATCTAGCAGATAAAATCATGTTATTTGATAAACGTCAAATTTAGTGTATTTTCATATAGAATTTGAGATATTTATTTGATACTTTCGTATACTTTAGGCCTTGTTTTGAATCAAATTCATTATGAGTTAAGTTTTTAATATATTTTAGATAGGAATTATGATTTAAGAAGTTTTTAATATGATTTTGTGAGTTTTT
>QARZ01040897.1:0-26611 GCA_013407115.1 Glycine latifolia
TGGAGAGGAAGAATTTATCACAAGCAAAGCAAATGTATTTTCGAAAATTTTTTTAATCAATCTAATTCTAATACAAAGCGAACACAATATTTTATCTAAAATCAACCAAGCACGAGAGATTGGAAAGAGGCGTTACAGGAAGTCCATATTTAGTCCATTCTACTGGCTAGAGAAGCTCGTCAAGCACACAACATATCATCATATACATGTTCTCAACCAAAAAGCAGTAACACACAATTTCAATACCACATGCATCATGACATACCAGGACCATCACTCCCTCGGAGTATGGTGGAACACGGTCAAGGGAAAAACTCCCAAGAATGGAGAGCTTACCTACTCTAAGTGTTTCACTGGCTCTCTCGGCCTCGTGGTGGCGACCGCCTATGTCCTCTGTATCACGCTCTACAAAAGCAAGCCATCCAGCTTAGGCCCACACGAGTCTCTAAACCTCTCAAAACACAAACTCAAGGTAATCGGGAAGATGTGAGTGTCTTACCTCTTCAACTTTTGGGAAGGCTAGAGAACAGCGTCTCCAAGCTCAAAAGTCCCTAAAAGCTTTCTTTCCCTCAAAGTTGAAGCTCTGTGATAGTTGTTGGAGAGGACGATCTCTCTGTCTGAAGGCTTTTAGAAGAACTAAGGTTGAAATCTAGCTCTGGGGTGGTTCCTCTCAAATGTCCAGTTGCATGCAAAGGTAAAAGGTTAGGGGTGAGGGGTTGTGAAGTTTCTCTCACTAGGAATTGGAGGAAATGGAGAGAGGAAGAAGATGATAGAGTTGACGTCGAAACGTGGAGAGAGGTCTATATAAAGGGCCCTGGCGCGTGTGCCACGCGCCAATAGTGCCAGCTGTTAAAAAAATAGCTTCGTCATCAAACACACTTGTTGCCGGGTTCAGATTACCCAACAAACTCCTACCTTGTATAACTCGACATTCGTAACCCGGATAGCCTTGTGCAGATTCAAGGTATAAAACAACCAAGTCTCACCTGTTGTATAAGTACGTGCTGGATCCTTCCTTGGCACTTTATAACTTCCAAGGTTCCGCCCTTGTTCCACCTTCTCCGACCTTGTTCGGGGTCTACCTTGACACCTCATCAAACCCAAGGTTCCGCCCTTATCCGACCTTATCTAACCTTCTCCGACCTTGTTCGAGGTCTACCTTGACACTTAATCGAAACCAAGGTTTCGCCCTTATCCAACCTTCTCTGACCTTCTCCGACCTTGTTCGGGGTCTACCTTGACACCTCATCAAACCCAAGATTCCACCCTTATTCGACCTTCTCCGACTTTTGTTCGGGGTCTACCTTGACACTTTATCGAACCCAAGGTTCCACCCTTATCCGACCTTCTCCGACCTTGTTCGGGGTCTACCTTGACACTTCATCAAACCCAAGGTTTCGCCCTTATCCGACCCTATCCGACCTTGTTCGGGGTCCACCTTGACACTTCATCAAATCCAAGGTTCCGCCTTTATCCGACCTTCTCCAACCTTGTTTGGGGTCTACCTTGACACTTCATCAAACCCAAAGTTCCGTCCTTATCTGACCTTATCCAACCTTCTCCGACCTTCTCTGACCTTGTTCGGGGTCTACCTTGACACTTTATCAAACCCAAGGTCCTGCCCTTATCTGACCTTGTTCGGGGTCTACCTTGACATCAATACTGCCCCGTAAAGGTGCTATATACGCTCCAAAGTGGTAACCCGGTCACGCAACTCCGGTCCCCGCAGATAACGCTTACTTTAAGAAAAAGAAAACCCGGATCTATAACAAAATCTTAAAGAACATACTACCTCCTAAGCATAATATTAAATTTTAAAGTGCCCATCTGGACACCCCAATCCTTACATTGATTTTTTCAGTACCTTATTTTTTATCTATTATTATTTTTGTTAAAATTATTTTTCATTATATTTTACTAAAATTTTTATTTGTATTAGAAGTTGTTACATTTAGATGAGTCACACGATAACATATAGACCCTGAGTCTGGAGCATATATGACCAGTTTAATGCTATGTCCTTTAATTCTTTGTATAGTGAATGTTTTCATTCTTCATAGGATTGTACAAGTCAAATGATAAAACTTACATACTCCCATCAAAAGGTAAAAGCAAGTTGTAATGTACAATTTTACAAAAGCAATTTGATCCATGATTAGAGGTACAAATAGGTTACGTCACGCTAGGCTTTGGAGGTCTAAGTCTGACATGAATCATTATCACTAAGTCTAAATTTGACTTGTTATCTATTAAAAATTGTTCTTACCAAAATCTGGAAATTCCACGTGTGAGATAGGCGTGGCCAACGTGGACTCCAAATTTTGCACGTCAGATAAAGTGTAAACTTTGCTTAGAGGAGGAACCTGCAAAACAAAGGAAAGGCATTCTAACGCTCAAGTAAGCACATAAATTTATAAAAGAATAACCGAGTGTGAGAACTCAGCATAAGATGTAGAGAATTAGAAGCTTGAGTAATGCATTCAAGTCTTGTGTATGGAGTAAGATAGATGTGTTTAGAGAGAACCTGTAAGGCTGTATTTATAGTGTGGAGTGTGGGATTTGGGCCTCTGTTTGTTAATAATCTGTAGATAAGATAATAACAGATAATAGCAGACAGTTATCTAATTTAAATATAAGATAATATGTACCTTACTAATATATTGTTACTTGTAGATAAGTAACAACTTGTAGATAACTTGTGAAGATATGATAAGATGAGGTGGTTGCACCTATTTGAATATCCAACCATATTTGATATGCTGTTAATATTATGATATGCGCAGTAGATATTAATATTCCTATAGCAAGCCGTGTCTGTGCTCCTGTAGCAAGTCTGTGTCCATGCTCCTGTAGCAAAGCTGACGAGGAGCTTGGACACGTGTGTCCGGGTTGACATTGGGAAGATGAGTAAGCACTATTTAATGTGGCAGTGCTGACGTGGAGGATTTTCACATGTACAGTGACCCCACAATAAAGGCCACGTGTCATTTTACTATTTTGGACTGCACATAAGCCCCCCAGCCTCTGAGCCAATTTATGGGCGAAAAAGGATGAAAGAGTGTCGATGCAGAATGTCCAGTATTATGGTAATGTAACAAATGCTATCAGCCCCTGAGAGTAGACGAATGATGTCGAGGTTAATATCTTTGTTGAGGTTGACCAAAACTTTAAACTTACGAAACGTGATAGTTTCAGCGTAGTTTGGATTTACTAACCTGTGAATTACCAAGGGCAGACCTTGGATTTTGTAAAATACCAAGGGTGGACCTTGGGTTTTGTAAAGTACCAAGGGTGGACCTTGGGTTTATGCCAAGAGAAGCTCTTAGGCTTTATAGAAGTGATAGCTTAGATTGTATTGATAGATGAACCTAGACAGAGTAGTCCAGGTTGTAAATGCTCAGCTGTCCAAGGCGGACTATTTTGTCTTTTAATAAATAAGACTGATCTTATCAGATAAGTAAAGCGTCGAGGATAATGATAGGTCTAAGCTTAGTAAATGGATGAAGCGTCAAGACTGATGAATTCTGCTAAAGGATGACCGTTTGATGTGATCATTGAAAACATGCGTTATATCTTCATAAATGCTAGCAATCGTGTGCCGCCCACACACCATTACCCATGCACACGTGTCACTCGAAGAGTGGGTATGTTTTGTAGATCTGCGGTAGTGGGTAAATGTGGTCAATCGTGAAGCGAGCTTCTAGGGGACGTTTTGAAATCTCGCCAATAACCGTCGGAGTTCACCGTGTCTTTAAATAGAGGGGATTTCTGCGATTTTCAACGCCATTCCCGTGTTTCTACTTTCTCTGAGTCTTCTTCTTTACATTTCTTGCTTCCATTTTCTTCTTAAGGTAACAAAAATGTCTGTCTCATCCGCATTTGATTCTGCCTTAGGCATGGGTGGTAGTGACTCTGGTGGCTTAGTAGAGCAGCACATTATGCACGAGGTCATCTCCGTGGGTGACTCTTCGGAGGAAAACACCCATGGAGGAGTTTCAGACAGATCGTCTTCTTCCTCTGAGAGGAGGGCAAGTTCTCGTCGAGTTGGTGAGGGCACTTCCCGTCATCGTCAGTAGGCAAGGGTGAATGAACCTTTGCCGCTCACCATCATCCCCGCTTCTTCCTTGGGGAGGATGAGGCAGAGTAGCCCTGGGGTGTCAGAGCCTCCTCTCGCATGCGTCACAGCCCTGGCGCTGGGTCGCCGCCTGCCGTTCCAGCCATTTGTGGCTGCGAGTTAGTAAGGGAGGACGTGTTTAAATACCATTCTTCCATAGCTTCCATCGTTTCTGTAAATGTGCTTCGCTCGACGTTGCAAATGACGGCTCATTCGGATGTCGGCAAGGTCATCGTCGAGCCTTGCAGGGAAGATGATTTTCCCGGCCTAAGGGCGGCGCCAGGTGCTCTGCCCTTCTTCTTCATGTACCGATGCCTCTTTGACGTGTTGGGTCTTGTCCTACCCTTCTCCCCCTTTCAATGTGCTCTGCTGGATTACTTGAATGTGGCCCCCTCCCAACTTCATCCTAACAGTTGGGCAATGGTGCGAGCCTTTGAGATTTTGTGCTCTCATCTGCACATTCATGCCACTGTTCCTCTCTTCTACTTTTTCTTTCAGACCAAGCTGTCCGGGAAGGTTGCTTGGGTCTCCTTGCACAGTGTCTCGAAAAAGCTGTTCGAGGTAGACACCAACGTCTTCCACCGCTTTAAGGACCGATTCTCTAAGGTCTGTGAAAGTGGTGTCGTGGCTGATGGGTTGCCATTGATGCACAACAGGGATGAGGAAGCTCGCTTTCCCTTCTACTGGTAGGCTAACCCTGCCAGGTTCAGGCCCTTTGACGAGGACATGCTGACCCTTGTGGAGAGGTCTAACAAGGCAACCTTGGAGCTGTTGCCGGCCTCGTTGGATGCACGAGCTATTTTGTTGCTGCCTTCATTTTTTTTTTGTTGATTCTTTCTCAAAGAACACAAAATTAAACCATACAATCAACCATTTATATACTTAGACTTGTATGAGAAATTTTGTCACAAAAATATTATGCTATGCTCACGAACAATTCATTATAACAAAAAATAACAAGATCAAAATGAACAAAATTAAGAACCCTAATTTTTATTCATGTGACCACGACATGCATAGAATATATTTTGAAAACAAAATTATGGAGAAAAAAATGCATTTGAATATACATATCATGGCTCAATCATATTCCTTTCTTAAAAGATGTTTCGTTTGAAATCTTTCACAAAGAATCATAAAGAAACAAAACCATGAACACATAAAGATATATGTGAAGCGTAATCATATTACAAACAACATATTATATCAAACAAGGTATCATCACCCGTCGATAGTAAAGCAACCTAGCTCTGATACCACTTGAAAGAAAAGGGCCTTGAAGCCCGAAGGCAAGTGAGAAAAAAACAAAATTTTTAAAGCGGAAACATACATACCACACAAGAATCATTCTTTAGGACATAGATGTTACCTTGTTTATATTTGAAATTTGATGATCAAGGATAGGCTTGAAGATACAAGCCCTCTAATGTTGATCCACACCACTTCTTGTCAAGACTCAAGAACACTTCTTGAAGGCTACCAACAAACACCAAAGGAGGCAGGCTAGGCACACCAATAGATGATATTGGTCGCTGAATTTTCAGCCAACACTCACACAAAGGGGCACGTGAAAATAGAGGAAAGTAGATTAGGATTTTTCCTCTCAAATTATTAGAGAACTATGATCACAATAGCACACTTTATCGAAGAGTTTGAGTCAGATTTTTAACCAAAAAATCTGATCATGAAGCATCCCACACGTGAAGATAAGATAGAGTTGTTGCATTTCAAAATTTCCAACAACCTCCTATCTTATCTTCCTAAGACCAAGTCAATTACTTGGGATTTAATTTTGCCAAAAGATAATCATATATCAGCCGTGTATAAGCCCATAATCAGCCCTCAAAATTCTTCCTAAAATCTAGGACATGATCATGATAAGATTCTAGTTGAATTCAAATTCAAATCTAGCTCTTATCTTCTCCTTTTGATATGAAAATAACTACTATAGATAATTCATATTTAAATTCAAAATTTAAATTATCAAATTTAAATATTAGGTAATTAATTTAACTATTTAAATTAATTAATAATGTCCTAGACTATCCAAGCCCATTAACTCCATTCATGCGCCCCTCTCTCTTTAAGATAAGTATCCAAACTCTTTCTTGGACCAACAACCATTATTAGGCCCAAAACCTTTAATGCTATAATGTCATGACAATAAAGTATTAGTGTGTGACCCATTAGGCCCAACATAGCTACTGACATAAATGAGTTTGGGCGCAACAAGGCCACTACTCATTTAATGGCAACACAGAGCACTAGCAATGCTTTGTTGCCCCAGAACTAGTTAGGTAAATGACAAGATCATCCTATTAAATCTATTTGGTTTCTGTATGTATTTCCTTTTGTCTCGGTTACCTTCCCATAAAACCTAGGGTAAGGAAACGTATCAGCCCTTGCGGTCTAGGGTAAGCTTTAATACGAAATAGGGAGTCTCCAATTTTACTGACTCTAAAGGCAAATCATCTCATGATTTCTTTTACTATGCATAGATTCTCGAGTCCCGTAAATGTCATCCTGATTTCTCCAGTTTACAGATAACCTAATCTCTCACAGAGATTTGATGAATTCCTTCAGCTAGTCACCCTAGACTCGTGTTCTTTCAGGACATGCCCAAAAGTATACCTATGTGTGTCCATGTTTTAGGCAGACGAGGTATACAATCAAAACATGTCTTCTAGAACACAGTCTAGGTGAAAACTTCTGGTTTAAGGAAAGACACACCCAAATAATAAGAGACTACTCTAATGATACTATCTGTGAGATTTCCTCATAGAGTCTCTTTGTGGGTCCGTTCAGTGCGAGCTATACCCTTATAGGTCCACCCACGACTTTAGCTAAGACATATCCATGTCTGTAGCTTATGAGGTCTTTACCTTGTATCTGCATACAAGTAGTTAAGCCGTGCTAGTCTTACCCAAAATCACTGATCCCCATTCTGAGTGTCTCTAGACTAGGAACTTAAAATTTAGGAGTAGACATCTGGTATCCTTGAATCCTCATGATCGTACCATCACTGATACTCAAGAGATACCTATTCTATTCCAAGGGTTTTATCCAGTTACTCATATATTAATAATGATATCGAGACAGAATATGAAACAAGATAAAGAGCGCTTATAATTTATTCATGACAATATGAAAAGTACATGTACGTCCTAATCTAATGAAAAGATTGTCTCTAGGACATCCATATACTAACATCATCTACCAATATGACTGATGTGACCCTGGAGCGAGCCACCCTCCTATATATCTTACGAGGTGAGGGTAACCTCTTTATTTCTCATATTTTGTCCAGCAGGATCCTTCATATGATCCAGGACGACAGTAGCAAGTCCTGGCTGACGCATTCTTCCTTGATCTCCCATCTGTTCCGCCAAGCCGGTGTTGAGATCCCCGATGAGGAGCCGAGGGACTTCTAGATCGCCTCCGTCATGACCCACACGACCTATCTTGATGCAATGGAGAGCGCAGTAGAGGAGCTTGCCGCTCGCAGTCCTCGTGGAGTACCAGATCATGAGCATCCTCCGCTACCAGTCCCTGCCCCACCTCCACCTCAGCATACCGCTCCTCCATCTTCTTCTTCTACACAGAGGCCACCCCGACATGAGCTGGTCTACGAAGACTCTCCCAGCTACCTGCTCATTCAGACAGAGCATGCATATCAGACCAGGCTTCAGGAGTATCAGATCAGGCTCCTAGAGGATCTAGCGAGAGAGCGGGGTATTGATTTCACTGCATACCGGCCTCAGGACCTGCACACACCACTACCTTCTCAGCCACCAGTTCCTCCTCCTCCAAGACCCTCCAGCCCTACAGAGCCAGCAGCAGACCACCCTGGTCCATCTTAGGCTGCTGAGGACGAGACTATAGAGGGAGAGGAGTGATATATAGGATTATTTTGATTTTCTTGTTTTGATCTTATTTTTCTTGTTTTTAATTTTCCTTACATTTACATTACTGCAGTACATAATTGACTACTTGATGAATTCGTGATAATTGTTACATGAATAATTTGATTGTGATTGCATTCTGATTGGATTAATGCATCGTTTGGTTGTACTTTCTCAAATAATGCACACATGACGAAAATTTCTAGTAGCGCATAATCCTTGTTAGTTGTTGCTGGGGACAACAATTTTCTAAATTTGAGAATAGGCGCACACGCATTATTTGAAGAATCACATTCAAGAGACAAAGGATATCTAACAGAAAATTTTGTTTTAATATTTTAGTTGTTAAGTTTTAGTCAGCATGTTTGAATAAGGTGTTAGAAGTATATCTTATGCATCTCAGAATTAGAATTGTCGAAATCAGTGATGAATTAGAAATCTCTGTTAGGAAGCTTGAGTGAGATGAAATATGGCATGGATTGCATGAATCATGATTGAATTGTGATTGTTGGTATATTGATGTTCATGTTGAAATTGAAATGATGCTTGATATGAAGTTAACAGAGGCTAACTTGAGTCCATAACCTGTGAGGATTGAGCCATACAATACTATTTTTTCAGAGAGACCTCACTTTGGTAAGTACTCTAGAACTTAATTTGTTTCTCTGGACACATGTATATTCTAATATGATTAAGGCAGTTTATTCTTTTAAGCTAGGGCCAAATTGACTTACCTTCAGTTTTCCATTGTCACCCTTTTTGAGCCTAAACCTTTTTATTCATATACCTGGCATTTGAAACATATACCTTGACTACCCTACTTGAGATTGGAGGAAGAAAGAATTAGAACTAAGAACACTGAATATTGGGAAATAGGAAAAGAAAAGAAAGGGTAAGAGGAAAGACAAAATTACCAAAAAGATAAGTTTGGTTTGATAGTGAAATGCCAACAGAACAGATCTGGCAAAAACCAAATCTAGTGAAGAATCCACGTGGGAAATAACAAGTCTGAAATACCAGCTGGTGGATCTAAATATATTCTATTCTCTCTTTTACAGCGTTTGAGCAAGGAAGAATAAGAGAAAAGAGAAGATAGAAGAAATAGAGACAAAAGAAAAATCAGATGTATGAAGATAATCACAAGAATAAGATTGATAAACTGGTTAAATGGACTTGACTAATTCTAATAAAATCCAATCTCAATTTTAGCCACTATCCAAAACTTTCCTACCCTTAAACCAGGCCAAGCTACAACCTTATAAAGACCTTTTGATAAGTTGCACATGCATTTATGTTTCTTACTTTGAGGAAGTTAAGAATATGATCAAGCTTATGGTAGTGCTATAACTGTGATGGATTGAGTGATTATAATAACCATCATACACTTGAGTGTTGAGTGAAATATGCATATCTTGGTAAGAAGTACTCAAGTGAAACTCTTACAGTTGATGGAATTGAAAGGGTGTTGTTGAAACCTTGATGTGAAAATCGATTATACTCAGCATTGTGATTCTAAGAGTGTTAAATGTAATGTTATGCTTGATTGTTGATCCTTGCTTTCTATCTTGAAATTCTGTTTATTGCTGAGGACAACAATATCTGAATTTGGGAATTATTTGATATGCTGCTAGCATATGATAGTTTTTAGGGTTAATTAATTAATGATTTATTCAATAATTAGTAATATAGGCTAGAAATTGTCAAGTTGTTTAATAAATTATTATTTGTCTTAAATATGAGTAATTTTGTTATTTAGGAACCAACAAGAGAGGAAAAGAAGCAAAAAGAAGCAAAGGTGCTCTCGACCATCCCACGCGATTCGGGCCAGACCCCGCGCCACTCGCGCCAGCTGCTAAAAGCAACCCTTCAGTTCGAGCAAGCCACGCTATCAGCGTGAATACCCACACGAGTAGCGCCATATTATCAAAGATTAACTCCTCAGCTCGAATAATCCGCGCCATCGGTTGCACTTCCCACGTGAGTAGCGCCAAGTTATCAAGATCAGACATTCAGTTCGAATATCCCACACGATCAGTGTGGGACACCGCGCTATTAGCGCCAGAATTCAGAACAGCTTAATCAATTCAAACATCCCACGCGATCAGCGTGGGACTCCGCGCTAGTCGCGCCACAGTTACGCTGTTACCTTATTTAGAAGATTTGACACTGAATAAACCAAGAAGATAAGTTCTTGTTACCTGAATTAAACATATGAACGTTTGGGAGATAAAAAGGGACATTCTTGGACACAAAATATAAACAAAAAACGCAGAAGAGAAAGTGGAAAGAAGATCAAAGCCAGAGATTGAAAGAAGATTGAAGGTTTTGTAATGCTGCTACTGTCTTTGTATTTCTTGAGGTTAGATATGAATATGTCTGGCTAAATTCTCTTATTGTGGTTAGAGCCAGAACCAATGCGAACTCCTCTGTAACTTGCTTGGTATTAATATGAAATTCTTATAATTTCTTTATTTTACTTTATTCTTCATTGTATTACTCTTTTGTGGAATTGGCCATTCTATTAAAGTGCTGAGGGTTAGAGTCTACAATAGGGATATTGGGGTTCTAATTTTTGAAAGGAGTAAGATAACAATTTTTACATTGCCTAGGGATAAGGATGCATGATTGCAAAATTTATATGATGTATTCTCTTAATGCTTAACTTGCTAGGGAATCACTAAGGAATTAGGATTTCTGATTGGGTTAAAGGGTTAAATTACTAAGGGATTAGGATTTAACTAATTATGTGGAAATACACTCTCTGAGTAATTAGAAGTAATTGAAATCAATAACCAATCCAAGTGAAGAAGGTAGGGAATAAAGGGGAAGGTGCTCTGTGTTAGACTTTTGGCAAGCGTACCAATTGTTGTTGTAAGTTACAAAATTTATAAAAGTTTATATCCACAGGGACTTGTGCTACTCAATTAATCCAAATAAAACTTAACAGTTTAATAGTTATGTACAACGAGTATGGTCGAAGTTTTGATGGTTTTACGGAAATAACGAAAGATTACGGAAAACAATGATTTTAACTAATTCAAGAAAAGCGTAGGATTTGGATTTCATCATTCATACCCTCAGTATCCAATTAATATTACCATGTATAAATCATTTTCTATTATTACTGATGCACACATTGATTAACCTCGAATCGATCCCTCGCAATCGAGTTCTAAGGACATTTACCGAATATCGATCCCTCGCATATGAAGTAAATAACCCAGCATTAAAATCATTATCGCCTGCTATTTGCAATCTAAACGTTATGCTCTATCCCTAGCAACGTAACGTAAAGAGTAAAATTATTCAGTTCAAATTCTAAGAGTACTTCCCAGTTAAACTTAGAATCCAATTTCATGAAACTAGTGATCAAGTAGAATCAAGCATTAAGAATAGAATAAAATTACCGATAATAAATAGAAAAGACTTATGCATAAATAAATATTAAAAGAGATGCTTAAAAGTAGAAGATTACATCCAATCCTTAAGAGAAACTAACCAAGCATGGAGAGAACCTCCTTAAGAGAAGAATTGATGAAGGGCCCCATCACCGCTTCTTTCCGACAGAGTCTCCACACTCAATCTCACTTCTCTCACTTTCCTAACCTACCTAATACTAATATTTAAAAAAACTAAACTAAAGAAAAATCTTAGAAGAAGCAAGGAGGAGGAAGAAGGAGTTGCAAGAAGTGTGTTTGGCCCTGGGGGTGCTTGGGTATTTATAGGGGCTGGCCTAGTCGAGTTTGGTCGCCCAAGCGACCAATTTATTCATTTTCCACTTGCTTGGGCGAGTTAAAGCCCAACTTGGACGCCCACTTGGCCACTTGAAGGCCCAATTGCAGGTGTTGCTCACTTGGGCAAGCCAGTTATGCCTATTTCACTCGCTTGGGCGAGTTAAATGTACTTTCCAGAAGAAGCTTTTGGGCCTTGATGCATTTTGGACCTGTTTTGCTTGCTGCACCTCCTAGGTTTGCTTTATGATTTATTTTTGCTTGCTCTAAGTGTACGAAAGCTTCGGAAGTCCACGAAATCTATCAAAATACAAAGCATGATTGAATTAATCTTCTGAAATATAAGCAACAACTTTTATACAAGCATTAGGTGCTCTTTAACTAGGTTTAGGGCAAATTTATAATCAAATCTTCTAAAATCAAAAGATAAGTGTCTGCATTTGAAACATGAATTTAACTGAATTAGGGCACTTATCACTCTGGCCACAATTATCTCTCATCACTGCATAACAATTCATTTAAATTCACTTTTACTTCTATTAATTTCTGTCATTTATTTAATCTACACAACTCCCAAATTACAACCATATTTTCTTCAACTTATTAATTGTCTTCCAATTTCTGAGATATTAAGTTACAATAAAATTGCATTCAATCCCTGTGGAGACGATACTTTACTTACTCACTTTATTACTTGAAACAAATGGTACATTTGCCGAGCGTGCAACAGTGATAGAAATCTCTCAAAGAGCAACACTTAACCTCTTCTAATGTGTATGGGTTTATGTTTACACTCAAACACCACATGTAACTAGCACATCTAAATTTTGACAAGACTCTAATTCATTCAACTTGAAATACACATGCATCAAAAGATCAAAAGGACGTTATAGGCTTGTAATGTATGGCTTGGGTAAAGGGTGGATAAGAAAAGGATATTTAGGCTAAAACTAAGAGAAAATAGGGGCAATAGAGAGTAAGCCAACAAGTATAAAGAGAGGTAGAAACAAAGAACTTATAAGGATGAAAATGAATCACAACAACTTTTATTGCATTTTCTTTTCCTTTTTCTTTTTCTTTTTCTTTGCTTTTCTTTTTCCTTGTTTATGCATTTCCTTTTTTCTTCTTTAAACTTTTGCTTTGTAAACTCTTTCTTTTCTTTTCTTTTCTTTTCTTTCCAAATCAAAACAAAATAAAGATACCCCACACTTGTTTGAAACTCACTCCCAAAACAATTCTAAGGCCTATTCTCTCCCTAAAGTTAGGATAACTTGGTTTTCCAATTTTTTTCTTTTTTTATAATGAGGTACACAAGAAAGAAAAGGTTAAAGGCTCAAAAAGGGTAGCAATGGATATCAATGCAAAGATAGTTTATTTGGCTAGTGGATAAAAGAAAGAAGGCCTAAATCATCTCAATTAAATCATGTGCAACAAGGAATGTCAAAAGAGGCAAGACAAAACATAGAGTAATCTAGCACAAGGGTGAAATCCTACATGAAAGAACATGAATGAAATAATGTGATTCATCCACAAAG
Organism: Glycine latifolia; assembly: GCA_013407115.1. Lineage (NCBI taxonomy): Eukaryota > Viridiplantae > Streptophyta > Magnoliopsida > Fabales > Fabaceae > Glycine > Glycine latifolia. The sequence continues at coordinate 13,283 of QARZ01040897.1, forward strand.
GCCCAAAAACTCACAAGGCATAATTCTATCACACATGATCCATCTTAAATTCTATTTCTCAAGCCTACTTATCACTTCAACAATTGCAACAATGATTCACATCAAGCATGAAACCTTTCATTCCAACAAAAAATAGTACATTTCTCACAAATTACACAAGTTAGAAATCCTATGAAAAACATGAAAAAGTGCCTAAATTCTAGTTTTTATTTTCTGAATGTAAAAACAGACTAACAACCAGATAGAACAAAAAAATACAGCAAAACAATAATTGAAATAGTAACAAAAACCAACAGAAACAGAAAACAGAAAACGGACAAAAACAGCATACAAACTCAAAAACTAAAACAGAAAACAGAAAATAAACAGATAAACAGAAAATAGACTAAAAAATTAAAACAGACAGAATGTAAAAAAGCAAACAAAAACAGATAAAAACAGAAACATAAACAAAAAACAGATTTTGTAATCCTTCACCCCACACTTGAAATGCACATTGTCCTCAATGTAAGCATGCAATGAGATGCAAACAAAGAGACAACAAATAAAAGAAGGGAAAAGGAAACTCCTTAAATGTCATTCAAGGCACATCATCACATAGAATTAGCAAGACCAAAGAGATGTTCGCCATAAGCTCCTCGTCCACTTGAGGGCTCTCATGAAATAACTTGAGTTGGTGACCATTCACTTTGAAGACCTTGCCGGTAACTTCATTTTTAATCTCAACTGCACCATGGGGAAAAACATTAGTAATAACAAAAGGTCCATCCCATCTAGATCAAAGTTTACCGGAAATAAGCTTGAGGCAAGAGTTAAACAATAACACTTTTTGGCCAATATGGAACTCCTTCCTAAGAATCCTAGAGTCATGAAATCTCTTCACTTTCTCCTTGTAAATCTTGGAGTTCTCATAGGCTTCTAAGCGGATCTCTTCAAGTTCTTGCAATTGAAGCTTTCTTTCCATATCCGCTTCATCAAATGCCATGTTATAACTCTTCACCGCCCAATAAGCACGGTGCTCAATCTGCACCGAAAAGTGGCATGACTTACCAAAAACCACCCTATAGGGAGACATCCCCAAAGGTGTTCGGTAAGCGGTCCTGTGAGCCCATAAAGCATCTTCAAGTAGCTTGCTCCAATCCTTCCTGTTGGGTTGCACTACCTTCTGTAACACTTTCTTTATCTCTCTGTTAAAAACCTCTGTTTGCCCACTAGTTTAGGGATGATAAGCTATAGCAACTCTATGCATAACCCCATACTTCTGAAGCAAGAATGTCAATGATCTGTTACAGAAATGGCTCCCCTGGTCACTGTTAATGGCTCTAGGCACACCAAACCTGCAAAAAATGTTGGATCTCACAAAATCCACAACAACTTTAGAATCATTAGTTCTAGTGGCCTTAGCTTCAACCCATCTAGAAACATAATCAACAGCAAGCAGAATATATAAAAAACCATGAGAAACAGGAAATGGACCCATAAAATCAATACCCCACACATCAAAAATCTCACAAAAAATAATGGGTTACTGAGGCATCTCATGTCTATGTGTAATGGTTCCTCTTGCTCTTTGACACTGCTCACAAGTGGTAGTAAAGTGATGAGCATCTCTAAACAAAGTGGGCCAATAGAACCCATAGTCCAATACCCTTCTAGCGGTCCGTTGAGGACCAAAATGACTGGCAGTAGGTGTGCCATGACAAAATTGAAGAATAGACTGAATCTCATGATCTTGCACACACCTGCGGATCACTTGATCACTACCAAATCTCCACAAATAAGGATCATCCCACGCATAAAATTTAGCATCACTCTTAAGTTTATCTATTTGAGACCTAGATGCATGAGGTGGTACAACAGATGCAACAATGAAATTCACAATGTCAGCAAACCAAGGGGTGATATGTGATGAATGCAAGTGCATCAAATGCTCATCAGGGAAATTATCCTTAATAGGAAAGGATTCAACAGGTCCCTCAATCCTGCTCAATGATCAGCAACCAAGTTTTTCGCACCACTCCTGTCCTTAATCTCAATATCAAACTCCTGAAGAAGAAGCATCCACCTGATCAATCTAGGTTTAGCATCAGGCTTCTTCAACAGGTACTTCAAAGCTACATGGTCAGTAAAGACAGTGATATGGGAGCAAAGTAAATAAGACCAGAAATTATCTAAAGCAAAAACAATAGCTAAAAGCTCCTTCTTTGTGGTGGTGTAGTTAACTTGGGCTGCATCTAAAGTGCGTGATGCATAAGCAATGGCATGGGATCTTTAATCAACTCTTTATGACAATACAACCCCAAGTGCATAGTTAGAGGCATCACACATGAGCTCAAAGGGAAGTTGCCAATCTGGTGGTTTTATGATGGGAGAGGTTGTAAGCTTCTTCCTCAATTCCTCAAATGCCTCTTTGCAAGGCTGATCAATCATAAAGTCTATGTCCTTTTGGAGAAACTTGGACAATGGCAATGCAATCTTGCTAAAATCTTGGATGAATCTCCTATAAAAACCTGCATGTCCAAGAAAAGAACGCACTTCCCTCACAGAAGCGGGGTAAGGTAAAGAAGTAATCACATCAATCTTAGCTTTATTGACCTCAAGACCTCTACTAGAGACTAAATGCCCTAAGACTATACCTTCATGTACCATAAAATGGCATTTCTCAAAGTTAAGAACAAGGTTAGTCCCAATACACTGATCAAGAGCTCTAGAGAGACTATCCAAACATGCATCAAAAGAGGAACCATAAACAGTGAAATCATCCATAAACACCTCCATGCAACTCTCTAATAAATCAGAAAAGATACTCACCATGCACCTTTGGAAGGTAGTAGGTGTGTTGCATAGGCCAAAAGGCATCCTAGTGTAGGCAAATGGACAAGCGAATGTGGTCTTATGTTGGTCCTCCGGTGCAATATGAATCTGCATGTAACCAGAAAAACCATCAAGAAAGTAATAATGTGATTTACCTACCAACCTCTCCAGAACTTGGTCAATGAAGGGGAGAGGGAATGGTCCTTGCAAGTTGCCTGGTTAAGTCTCCTGTAGTCAATGCAAACTCGCCAACTGTTGGCTACTTTAGTCGGAATCAACTAATTATCTTGATTTTTCACAACAGTGATACCCAACTTCTTAGGGACCACTTCGACAGGTGAAACCCAAGTACTATCTGAAATGGGATAGATGATCCCTGCAGCTAGTAATTTCATCACTTCCTTCTTCACCACATCAAGAATAGTGGGATTCAGCCTCCTTTGTGGCTGCCTCACTGGCCTAAAATCCTTCTCCAAGAGTATTCGATGCATATAGATGGAAGGATTTATTCCAGGAAGGTCAGCAAGTGTCCATCCAATGTCATTTATGTGGCCTCTCAAAACATGCAGCAACTTCTCTTCATGCTCAAGTGACAGACTGCTAGATATGATGACTGGAAGCTACTGAGCATCATCTAAATATGCATATTTAAAGTGCTTTGGTAGTCACTTCAGCTCCAGAGAAGGTGGCTGAATGGTGGAAGGCAAGGAAAGGTTGTTGGCTGAGGGAAGGGGGATAGTAGAATCATAATGTGTATCTGTACCTGTATCTGTATTACAATCATAGTCAAGTGTGGAGGAAATCTCCGCTCAAATACTACACACAACAGTAGAATCATCACAGGTACAATTACAAGAACCAAGATTAAAATCAGAAAAATCAGAAAGTAAATCAGAAATATCTACATTATCTACTGCAACATCAATGATATCAAGAAGAAGGATAGAATGCTCCCCTACAGGATGTCTCATGGCCTCAAAAATGTTAAACTGGACAACGTCATCACCAAACTCCATGGACAAAGTTCTTGCATACACATCAGTTTTGGTCCTGGCTGTCATCAAGAATGGTCTCCCTAGGATCAATGTGGAACCATAGCTGGAAGACTCATTCTCCATATCCAATATGTAAATATCTGCAGGAAAAATCAAATTATTAACTCGCACCAGCACATTTTCAATAAGTCCAAGTGGAAGCGCAACACTTCTGTTAGCTAAGTGAATGACAACACCAGTGGGTTTCAAATCACCAAGATGTAATGATCTGTAAATTGATGTGGGCATGACATTAATGGAGGCTCCAAGATCACACATGGCATATGCAAAAGTACAATCTCCAATGGTGCAAGGGACAGTGAAAGTGCTAGGAACCTTGCACTTCTATGGTAAGGTGGATAGTGGAATGGCATCAACAGTTTTGCCCTGTATAAGTGCAGATACATTTCTACCCATCTTCACTTATTCATTTCCCTTCAGCTTCCTCTTGTGGGTGCACAAATCCTTTAAGAACTTTGCATATTTTGGAATCTGTTTGATGGCATCCAAGAGGGGAATGTTGACTTTCACCCTCCTGAAAGTCTCAGGCATATCAGAATCAAACTCCACATTCTTTGCAGAAATGAATCTAGAAGGAAAAGGTAGAGGAATGTGTGTTGGTGCAGAATCTATTTTGGCACCATCATCAATTTTAGCACCAGCATTTGGAAGCTCCTTGCCACTCCTCAAGGTAATAGCACTCACATTCTTTGGATTAATAACTAGTTGTACTGGAATGTTGCCAGAACCTTGCTGCTGCATCTGGTTGATAGTTGTAGCTAACTATCCAATCTGAGTCTACAGGTCTTGGATGGTGGCACTGACATTCTGTTGAAACTGAATATTGGTTGTTGCCATTTGCTTCATCAAGTCCTCCAAAGAAGGTCCATAACTGGTCTGCATAGGTTGTGCAGGTGTAGGTGCAGGCTGCTAGAACTGTGGCTGTTGTCTGAACGGAGGAGCTTGGTATTTGCTAGTGGAGGGTTGATATTGCTGCTGTTGAGGTCTGAATGGCTACTGTTGTTGTGTCTGCTGTGGAGGTTGTGGACTAGGACCATACCTCAAATTCAGGTGATCTCTCTAACCAGGATTATAAGTGTTGGAGTAAGGATTATACTATTGTTAAGGTCTGAATGGCTGTCCAGGTTGTATGGCAGAAACATCAGCAGCTTGTTTTGTTTCTTGGAGAGTGGGACATGCATCTGTTGGATGATCAGGTGCACAACAGATACCACACAGCCTTGGTTGATTGGCTGTCATCATGTTCTACTGTTGACCAATAGCAAGTTGTCTCACAAGGGATGTCAACTCTGTCAGTTTGTTCTCCAACCTCTGGTTATCAGCAACCATAGAAATAGAAACTTCATTGGCAACAGGCTTGCTTGTTGCAGCACCTCTAGTACCAAATTGTTGATAGTTGGCTGCCATGTTAGAAATCAACTGTCTTGCAGCAACATGAGTCTTGTCCATCAAAGCGCCTCCACTAGCTGCATCTATCATACTCCTGTCCATCAATATCAAACCTTCATAAAAATAATGAATCAATAATTGCTCACTGATTTGATGGTGAGGACATGTAGCACACAACTTGTTGAATCTCTCCCAGTACTGATACAATGTCTTTCCAGGTAGCTGCCTTATATCACAAATTTCTTTTCAAATGGAAGCTGTTTTGGATGCAGGGAAGAATTTCTCCAAGAATATTCTCTTCATATCTGTCCAGGTGTTGATAGGATCTGGTTGAAGGTACAATCAGTCCTTAGCCACACCATCCAGTGAGAACGGAAATGCCTTCATCTTGACATAATCCTCATGAATGTCATGTGGTCGCATGGTGGAACACACTACATGAAACTCCTTAAGATGCTTGTGTGGATCTTCACCTGCAAGACCATTAAACTTTGGAAGCAAATGGATCAGTCCAGATTTTAGCTCATAACTAACCTCAGTCTCGGGATATTGAATACACCAAGGTTGGTAAACAACATCAGGTGTAGCCAATTCCTTAAGAGTTAGGTTGTTATCAGCCATTGTATCAACAAAAAATTCAGAATCAAGATGTGTAGAGTTGGAAATAGACTAAAAAACAGAAGATTCAGAAAACACTACACTACTATCTAAGACTACACTATCAAATTCATCTAAACTAATATTATTTCTGCTTAATCTGTGAAATGTCCTCTCTATCTCAGGATCATATGAATGCAAGTCACTTGATGTGGACCTAGTCATGCACAGTTCAAATCATAAAGAACAAAAACACAGAAATCACAGAAATGTCAGACAGCTACTCTACCAGGATACTATTCATAATATCTGCTGAAATGAAATAGAAAATGAAAAACTGCCCTAAACAATTTTAGAAAAAATTAAAAATACCACAATAAATTCTATAAATCATGCTTGATTTTTGTAATTTTTTTGGTGATTTTTACAAATCATGACAACACAAAATAAATTCAAAAGTGGTTTAGATCATCGAATCTGGCAATTTGGATCCCCCTGACCGTGTTCATCCTTCACAAGGTCACCTTGATGTATTAATTTTCTCCACATTCTGGTAAAATTTCAGCCCATTCTAAGAGAGTTTACTATGAAATGACTAGAATGCCCCTACGCTAATTGTTAAAATGGTGTTAAAACTCCTACTTAGAGGTCGAATTTGCCAATTTTAACTCAGACATAACCCTATGAAGGGTTAGTTTTGCTTAGAATGGGGGATAAATTTTGGACACCAAGTTTCGCAGCAAAACTCCACAGGATCAAAAAATTCTGGACAGCAAATTGCACAACAAACATAACTACACTACACAAATTCTCTCCCTACTACTCCTCTATTTTTTCCTATGTTTTTCCCCTGTTTTGCTCTGGTTTTTTTGCTGTTTTGCACAAGCACCTCACATACACTTCATAACAACCAACAGAAACAAGAAAAATATGGAACAAAGTGCAATTGTGTAGCAGGATATAAATATGCAGTGAATGTAAATATATATATTTTTTCTTTTATATTTTACTAATGCTATTATCTAATATGCAGTGAATTAAAGTTAGCACACAATGAACTGTGTCCCTAGCAACGACGCCGGTTTTGATAACCGATGCCGTATAGCTTCAAAACAATTAAACTATGCTAATTCTATAGCACAGGATTAACCTAGGTCAACTAAGAGACACAATCAATATGGTTCCAACTTTAATTCACTAGTAAATAATGGGGGAATTTTTATCAAACAGTTTGTATGCGTGAATAAAAATTGTAGAAAAACGTAACAAAATAGAAACTAACAAAATTGATAAAAGATATTCTAAAACAGATTAAAAAGCATCAATCCAATTCACCAAATCAAGAGAGGAGGGGCGAAATTTTCATCATAATTTTTCTTCCCCATATAGGCGTCTATTTAAGGTGAGATAAGCACTCCAAATCAGCCCCAGTTTGTTGGGAAATTTGAAAAAGAATCTAGCAAGATTCTCTCCAAAAACCGCCACCCTCTCTCCCTCTCCTCCCTCCAAAGTTTGTTGCAACAATAACTTATTTGAATTGAGAATTCAAATGATAATGTTGTTGAGAGAATCTTCATCCAATCTTTATTGGATAATTCATTTAGATAATATGAATTATTCTCAACAAACAGTGTTGTTGAGAGAATCTTCATCCAATCTTTATTGAATAAGTCATCTAGATAATGTGAATTATCCTCAATAACCTAACCTCATAGAATTTTAAAATTCAAATTCAAATTTCAAAATTGAAATTTAAACTCAAATATAAATTCAATCTTATTCCAATTCGTAATTTGAATTTGAATTTGAATTCAAAATTCAAAACTTCAAATTTCAAATTCAAATTTTGAATTTGCCCAAAACTTATTTTGGTCAGTTCAACTCCTTGACTTACTAGGATTCATGGCCCAAGGCCCATCGGGCCTGTCAACACATTTGGGCCCATTAGTGGAGAAACCAATTTCACCACCAATGCCCCAAATACAGTGCATGATTCAAGTGGGCTTGAAGTCCAACTCTAACCCAATTTAACCATATTCTTGATAAAGCCCAATAACTAATTATTGGCCCAAACTCGCTATAACTTGCAACAAAGAATAACCTTTGTGTGTAACCCATTAGGCCCAATTAGTCACTGACATAAATAAACTTGGACCAATTAAACTCTTTTAACGGGCCCAATTCATTTATTGACCACATAAGACACTAGCAATGCTCTGTGGCCCCAGAACTTATTGAGTTGATCAAGTGATCTACCTTTCTAATTTGGATATTGTGTCTCCATCATCCCTCACATTGTCATTCACATTTAGTTGAGAGCAAGGATAAAGTATCATATCTCTTTATTGACTAAATATAGGTTTTCTAAGGAATTAGGAATCTTCTTCTATTGACTCTAAGATAGATCATGACTCATCATGATCTCTTACTACGCATAGATTCCCGAGTCAACTAGAAGTCATCCAAGCCCTATTGGTCTTGTGAACGACTAATCCCTTGTAAGGGATTGTGAGTCATTTCGGCATGCCCATCTATACTTATGTATTCAGGTTATACCCAAGAGTACACTATTCTCCCCATTTTCAGGCAGATAGAGTCGTATAGTCAAAGTATAACCCTAGGACACAGTATTCAATGACATCCTTAAGTCTAGGACAATCCACACTACCAAAAGATGAGAGACTTTACAAATCCAATGATATTTTAAAGAATCCTTGTGGAGTCTCTCGGTGGGTCAGTTCAGTGCCATTTGTCCCCCAACAGATCCACCCACGACATCAGCTAAGGCATCACCATGCCTGCATTCCATGAGGTCCCTACCTTGTATCTTTATAAAAGTAGAAGATGTCGTACTAGTCTTATCGAGATCATCAATGCCTTTTCTTGATGATTCAAGACTAGGAACAAGCTTTAGGCAATAGACATGTGGTGTCCTCGAATCCTCATGATCATAATCCCTATCATAGATCCTCGAGTGTACACTTGTTCTATTCCTAGGGCCTTTATCTTTAAACGCATATTGCTATAAATATAGGTGAGACATCAATATGATAAAGATAAAGTTTGCTCTTATTAATCATGAAATAATAAAGAGTACAAGGTGTTCAACTGATAAATCAGATTGTCTCTAGGACACCTACATACTAACAAGACTTGGAGTGTTTTATAGAATAATTTTATAATTTATTTTGGAATTAAGTTAATGATGGATTTGTTAGTCACCAAAGTGGTGAAATTTATAAAGTTATTTAATTCCAAATGAATGATTATTCTAAATTATATGATTATTGGTATATGAGTATTGAAATTCATTGTTATAAGACATTTATAGATCATCTAAAGATTGATTAGTTGTTCTTATAATCAATGAATATTATTATAGGTAATTTGTGTGTATCATTAGTTTATTTATATACCAAAAGGTAGAAGGTACAACTAATTGGTGCATATTTAGTTGCCAAATAATGTTAAGAATTTTATTAGCATCATCATGTTTGTATGTTGCGTATTGGTGTATCACCCAAAGGAGAGCATCAATATACATTGATTGTTATCTGAATGAATTATATGTATGACATGTGTTTTATATCTCAAAATGTTTATGTGAATTTTATTATGCATTACTTGTTTCCGATTCACTAAATTCTCATATATAATTTGTGCTAATGTTAAATGGGCTTAATTTCTCTTACTAGAATGAGCAAGTTCAATTTCACCTTGGTGTAATGGATCTTGATCTATCTATATTGGAAGAGAAACTTGCCGCTATTACTGATTTTAGAAGCAATGAAGAGAAAGCCCATTATAAAGCTTGGGAAAGATCTAACAGACTAAGCCTAATGTTCATCAGAATGACTGTAACACCCTAAAATTTTAATATAACAGTCAATTGATATCAAAATTACTGGGTGAAATATTAATTAGAGGCAGTACAAAAAGATGTAGGGCAAATGACTATTATGTCCCTAGGGTAAAAAATGACAATATTGCCCCTAGACATTTTTGGAAATGACCAACATATCCTAGATATTTTAGTGAAGATATTTTAGGATAAATGACATAAATGCCCTCGAACAATTTAGATAATTACCATCACATCCCAAGGGTGATAAATGACCAAAATACCCTCTAGGTCAAAAATGCCCAGATGACTTTTAGAAATTTATGGGAACCTGAATATTGGATAAAATGCTTTTAGAAAACAAATTATCCACATGGTTGGTGGCAGAAATCCATAAACTAGAATTTCTAAAAATTTTGGAAGATAGGATGAAAAGAGCCTAATTTAGACTATCTTAGGTATCAGAAAACTTATAAGACCAGTATGGATATGATCTATAGAATTTTCCCTTAATTATGAAAGGGAGAAGTGTTCTAAATAAGTTAGATTAGTAATTTTAATAATTTAAAACAAAGCAGACCAATAAGAATTCCAGAAAAACTATTATATGTAATTGAAGGAAAATTGGTCGATTAAATTTCTAATACAAGCTTTGGCCGTGTGATTTAGGATCAAAGGATAAAACTTTAAGAAAATTTAAGAATGAACACATGGAAGGTAGGAAAACACTAGCCAATGAGGAAAGACTTAGTGGAAAGCCAAGCAAAAATGGCTTAAGAAGATATTTGTTGAAGAAAAACTTACTCTTGATTCCTTTGGACCCGTGGACATTTCTACACATTATCTCAAAGATCCCAACGGTTAGAAGTTAGATATATGAGATAGGAATATACCTTTAAAATTTTAAGAAGATCCAACGGTTAACGAGTTCATAATAAATATTTTTGTAACACGGGTTTTGGGCAGAAATTTTTATAACTAAATCTAAACTACCCCACGAATTTGAATGAAAGCAAAGGAAATGCACCTACATCAAGTAAATACACGTACAAGGCTAGGTGGAAATAGAATTGTGTGGAAAACTCTTGATATAGGACACTTGTTAGGCCTTAGTTCAATAGCCAATGAAATTAAAACAACCAAAAAGCAAGACAATTATGACTTTTGAAGATATTTTCACTTAAAGCTTATTAACTTAGCATATAAAAAGGATAGTGGGGGCTGATTTGCACGGCTAATATTCCACTTCCAGCCCATCCCTTTCACTTATCCTTTCACCTAAAGCAAAAGCCAAACAAAGAAGCCACACCCTTGAAGTAGTTCACGTGGGGAAAAGCTAGAGTGCTAGGACAAGTTGTTGAATTCTAACTCAAAGAAGCAAAGGTATGGGGAAGTATGTTGATATACATGGTTTAGATGTTGATTAGGTTATGCTATTGTTTATTTCTATAGAATTTAAGCTATATTATCATTTATTCCTTTAAGACTTAAACTATGTCCACCAAGTGTTTGATAAATTGTCTCAATGAATGAATTAATGGAACACCAAGTGTTTGTTCAAATATCACAATAAACTAGAATAGTATATAGACCTAACCTTAAGCAACCAAAAGAATAATTAGCTTGAATTAAATAAGTGGCTGTCCAAGATAATTAATTCTACTTTATGGCCATAGGTTACTTTGTTGTATTAGGTTACTGTAGGACATTTTACTAGGTTGCTGTAAATTGATTTAATGTTGCTGTATGTTGTTGCTTAATTTATTATGTTGCTGTTATGAGTGTAATTATAACTAAATGATGTTGTATGCTGTTACTGTATTTAATTAAGTTGAATGTTGCTGTTGCTGTATTTAATCAAGTTGTTGATGTAAGCTATACGATTTATACTGTTATGTTGCTGATGTATATGTTGCTGTATATTTAGTTGCTGTATATTTTAATTAATTAGTGCGGTATATTTTATTTGGTTGCTGTATATTCAATTAGGTTACTGTATTTAAGGTTGTTGTATAATATTAAGTTGCTGTATGCTATTGTATACTCTATGATACGGTATTTAATAGGTTGCTGTATGCTATTATGTATTTTATGATGCTGTATTTAATTAGGTGGCTGTATATTATTTTATTTATGTTGCTGTATGATATTCTAACATTCACTTGATGTTGAGCTATGATAAAGATTCATAGTATATATATATATATATATATATATATATATATATATATTCTTAAGATTAGTTCTTAAGAAAATTGTGGGCACTGATATTTGTGAGATTGATGGATGATTAAAAAATGTTATAGTGCCAAGATGAGACTATGAGAAATAAATTGGAGATTTATGGTAAAGAAGAATAATTAAACCAATCATGCATTTCATATGCATATGCCTGGCGGGGGCTAGTCCGTGTTGTTGCTGTTGTTGTTGTTGTTGTTGTTGTCAGATAGCTAAACTGAGTCCACGCGTTCAAAGGTGTTATGAACTTGGGGGTAGTTGAGACAGGGAGGACCACACCACCATGATGATCACATAGGTGGAGGTGACTATCCTACGCGCCCCTGGGCTACCCCGACTGGTTGGATAAGTTTATTTGTGCCACCAGAGTGGGTGAGGCTATCTTGACTGTGGCCACTGTTGATGATTTAATAACCTGAGATCTCAGTCATGCATCATTTAAACAAGAAGTCATGCATCATTTAATAGAGAAAACATGCATCAGCCATTATGAACATTGATTTATGATTATTTTACTATTATTCTGTATTTTACTATTTTGTACTGTTGAAAACCTGTTAATTTATCTAAACTATGTCTATCATGTACTTACCCTATTTCTGTGTCTGTGGTTGACACCTGTGATGACCCCAATTTACTTGGGCGAGCAGAAAGACAGTAAAGAGCTGAGATGATGTGATGGTGAAGCTTTGATGATTTGCTTGCTATACTTGGCTTGGTGTATTTTGGCTTGATGTATTGTTACCCTAGTTTGATGGTATTGCCTCTGAAGTTATGAAATTGGTATGAGACTATTTTAATGATAGTCTGTATGTTATTTTGGAAGACTGTACACGGACTGTTATATTTAGCTTATTGTATTAAACTATGTGGGGACCACGTTTGTTGATGAATTTATGTACGTCATAGTCTAAATAAGCCGGTTTCAAATATTAATTTTACGTAAAAGAAATACGTATATACATAAAAAAAAAAAAAATTTCGTCAATTAAAAATGAACTAGATTAAATACGTCAATTAAACGAAGTCGTTATAATGACTGTTGCAAATAGTATTAAGACAACCCTCTCTAAGACCGATAGTGCTAAAGAGTTTATGGGGTTAGTGGGAGAGCACTCTCAAACAATTGATAAGTCTCTTGTTGGGACGTTAATGAGTACTGTAACGACCCGCCACATCACTACTGTATCCTTAACTCTTAATCACGCTGTTAACATGTTTTAAATGAAAACTCATTTAATTTGATTATAAAAAAAACAATGGTAAATTTTTCGCAAACACATAATGACCATCATCATAGAATATACACGTAATTAAGATACGCATATATATATATATATATATATATATATATATATATATATATATATATATATATATATATATATATATATA
>QARZ01040897.1:26711-40623 GCA_013407115.1 Glycine latifolia
ATATATATATATATATATATATATATATATATATATATATATATAAGACATAGTTTAGTTGTAGGTACAAATATCTATGTCTAAAATGTACTAAGTGTTTTACAGAGGAAATAAGAAATTAAACGACGGGGGTGTAACTAGCAAAACACAACTCCTGCTCGGGATCTAGTCCATCGACATCCAGGCCATTCGGCGGCTCCAACCAAAAGATGGTCATCTTCCAAAGCACCTAATGCTGCCCGTTTGCTCACACGAACCCGATTTATGGTTATCACAGGTACCAAACCACACGGCACAACAAAGCAAAGGTGAGTTCATTATGTTAAACAACCAACAATAAATAACATCAGTTAGGAAAAACAATCCGGACATCACCATATCATCACAAATATCCAAGCATCTCATCACGCAACTAACACGCACGGGCATCCAAAATCATTCCATATGTCAACTTATAATGTCTAGAATGATGCATGCTCCTGACTCAATTCTCAGCATGAAATGTGGTACTATCCCAGAAATAGTCCAGCCCTGTGGTCTCGATGATGCAGTAGCTTGTTAGGGTCACTCTGTCGTGCACAGGCTGCTCCCCCCCAGTGGTGATCAGCCCTGGGGTGTCAGAAGGAGTTCCTAACAGACGTGGCCCCCCAGTAGCCTGGTACCCTATAGCCAATCATCCTATTTTCGTCATGAAAATGTTGTATGTCCCATGGGCACCATCAATGCATGACCCAGTCAGGAACTACTCGTCCTGGATAGGTTAATACGTCATGCACCCCCTATGTATATACCATCAAAATCACAGGCTGCCCCAACATGGGTTCATCGATGCACTGACCGTGGTCCTTGCAAGGTTAACCACCCGGTCCGGCATCTCATGTGTCTATGCATAGCCTATCACCACGACATCATCAATGTATGACCCAGTTAGGAACAACAACTCCTGGATAGGGTACTCATCATACACCTTTGTGGGTATCTATGTATATCAACCCGCATTCGATAACTATGGACACCATCAATGTATGACCCAATCAGGAACAACACGTCCTAGATAGGATACTTGTCATATGCCCCCCATAGTATCAATGCATATCCACTTGCATTCGATAAACATGGGCACCATCAATGTATGACCCAGTTAGGAAGGACCCGTCCTGGATAGGATACTCGTCATACACCCCCATGTTATCAATGCATACATCATTATCTCAAGCCATCACATAGGCCGACCTCAACTATTATCAACATAATTACATACGTCCCTTATACATCATTCACAAACACCACAAACAAGTGAGCCAGTGTGAAGAATTAGGTGTCCGGGTTGGCACCTATATATAATGACTTTGAGGTAAGAATCCGAACAAGGTCGGACGAGGGTGGACAAGGTCGGTCAAGATCAGACAAGGTCGGTAAAGGTTAGTCAAGGGTGGTCAAAGGGGTCCTTGGGTTTTATAAAATACCAAGGATGGACTCAGCACTATACAATCGATTACATAAGCGTTGTAATCGATTATAATAGATAGCACTTGCTTGGTACAATGAGCAAGACTCATGACTGTATTCATATCACCAACCTACACAAGGTTGTCAAGGTAGGGAAACCCGGTAGCTCACAAAGAAAATTGTACGAGCTCCACCGCGTAAGGAAACCCGGTGGCTTACAAAGGAAAGGCTTGAACTTAGCAATTCTAAAGAGAATAGCCCATCACGGGTGAGTAACCGGTATCTCTAAGGAAAGGAAATGAGCTTAACCGCTCTAAAGAAATGACCCCGGATAGAGAACCCTGTCACTTTAGAAGAAAGGACACAAGCTGAATCGAGTAGAGGACCCGGTGGCTCTTTTTCCGAGGAAGCACGAGCTCATCCAAGTTAGGAAACCCGATGGCTCTTTTCCCGAGAAGGCACGAGCTCATCTGGATTAGGGAACCTGTTGGCTCTTTTCTCGAGAAGGGACAAGCTCATCCGGATTAGGGAACCTGGTAGCTCTCTCCCTTTCAAAGTAACTTGAGCTCAACAGCTCTAAAGTACCACCCCGGGTAAGGAACCCAGTATATCTAAAGAAAAGGAAGCGAGCCCTAGCAGCTATAAGGAAATGACCCTGGGTAAGGAACCCGGTATATATAAGTCTGCCAATAAGGACTAAGTCATATCCTGCATGCACACATGCATGCTACGTAAATAACTCAGCTCGGCATACCCATCTCGGTACCCGACACCTCCACGAACACTACTACAAAGTGTCTTGTTAGTTTTTAGCATGAAAATACCAACTTCACACACATGCATGGGGAGTTCTTACAGCATCAACTCCCCCATAAGAAGACTATCAAGTATCAACACAAAGCACCAACCAACAAACATAAAGCATATCACGTCCCATTCATTAAAAAGGCATAGCTTTTCTGGAAAACAACACACCAGGGACATGCAGTTATCGTCATGGTTGGACTCCCTAGCCCCCAACCATGGTATCTAAAGCTGTTATCAAACATAATAAAATCCCCTTACCTAACCAGGAGTTTGTTATCGAGCTTCACGATTGGTTATGCAAAACTTATGCTCCGGCCATGAGGTTCTTCTTAACAAAGGGATTCTGTGGCATTTACGGTGGTTCTCGTGGGTTGAAGGTAACACAAAGTGGTTGAGAAAGAGTGGTTTCTGGGTGAGTTTAGAGAGAGAATGAAGAGAAACACAAGGATGAAGAAAAGAAGAGTACGCTTCCGCTGTGCCAGTCTGCTGCTTATAAACACAGCTGACAAGACATGTCTCTTTTACGTGCATGCACAACAACCTCAGCCAACAAAGTTGACTTTAACATCCACCAAACACACATCCCAAAACAAAAGCACTTAACATATAATCAATCAACATAACACACACACAAAACGTCTAGCTTAGCAACTTGAAATTCCAGGGTGTTACAACTCTCCCACCCTTTTTGTAATTTCATCCCCGAAATTACCTGATGCAAACAAGGCTGGGTAGGCTTCCCACATCTGGTTCTCTAGCTCCCACGTCGCATCTTCTCCTGATACACGTCCCAGATTACCTTGACCAGGGCAATTCTTTTCCTATTAGATGCTTTGTACACCGATCCTCAATCCTCAAAGGCAATGTTTCATATGTAAAGTTCTCCTTTACTTGAATATCATCCAGTCCAACCACATGAGAAGGATCATAAACGTACTTACGAAGTTGGTACACATGGAATACATTATGGAGATTGGAAAGGGACGGGGGTAAGGCAATTTGGTAGGCGACGGGACCGACTCTCTTTAGAATTTGTAAAGGACCAACAAACCGGGGTGTGAGTTTCCGGGATTTCAATGCTCGACCGACCCCAGTCTATGGGGTGACCCTTAAGAATACATGATCACCAACCTCGAACTCTAGGTCTTTCCTCCTCTTGTCATGATAGCTCTTTTGCCTACTCTGAGCTGTCCTCATCCTATCCCAGATCAACTTGACCTTCTCGATCGTTTGTTGCACCACCCGGGCCCTAGCACAAGGCTCTCACCGGGTTCCAACCAACATATGGGTGTCCTACACCGTCTACCATACAGGGCTTCATAGGGAGCCATGCCAATCGTAGAGTGAAAGATATTGTTGTAGGTGAACTATGAAAATATAATGAATACCTAATCAAATAAACCAAGAGGGGGGGGGGGGGGGGTGAATTGGTTTTTCCTCCTTTTTAAAATTTTCTTACAAAAACAACGTACAACAAAAGAATTTAATGGATCGTATCTTAAACAAAACCAATTTAGAAAAACAATGTTCTTCACCAATCAATCAACTCTTGTGCAGAATCAAAGTTTGAATGATAAGCAAATTGAATACTACAAGAATTCAATTAAACATAAACTGAAACTTAAATGCACAAAAGTTTATACTGGTTCACCTCTCAACCCCGGAGGCTACATCCAGTTTATCTTCCAACCCAAACAAGGTTAGAGTTCCACTATAACAAATCTTAGTTCTTTACAAGCAAGCAACAAGGTCTCTTTCACCTACCCTAGGCAAAACTCAAAATCTACTTCCTAGATTTCTCAAAAGACCAAGAACTAGAGAACCCTTCTTTGTTCTTCCCCTAGAAAACCCTTTCTAGATATGCTTTAAAGAACCCCAAATGTTATATGGAAAATCAACAAAGATTACAACAAGTAATAACAACAAAACAAAAGCATAAGGTTCAAGAAAGGTATCACCTCATTTTCCTTTGCAGCTAAAATGAGATGTACGAATTAAACAACCTGAAATGAAGTCTAATATGCTTTCTTGAATCTTCTTTTATCACAAACTTGCATGAATGATCACTCACAATGAGTCTCTTGACTAAGCACCCATGTAGATTCTAACACAATTGAACAACTCTCTTATTTCTAACTTTTAGAACTTTTAGAACTCTTAGAGAATGTAAAACATAAGGTAGATACGAGTGCTCTCTTTCTAATGTCTTAATTTTTCAAAGACATAACTTTTCTATTTATAAAAAACTGATTTAACAGACTTTAATCGATTATTTCGCTATCGTAATCGATTATTTAAACTATGGTAATCGATTATTTCATCTTTATAATCGATTAAATTGTTCATAACAAATCTGGAAATCTTGAACGAACACAATAACCGATTATATCACCAATTAATCGATTAAGCCAGTAAAGCATAGTTTCTTGATACTCATAAGTAATCAATTATATTCCATTTTAATCGATTACGCCAGAACATGAACAAAACTCAACAAAGCATATTTAATCGATTACAATTATTTGGTAATCGATTAAACTGTTCTTAAATCATTTTCCAGAAATCCAAACAAGCTGGTAATCGATTATTTGACTCAAGTAATCGATTAAAACAGTGTAAAACCATTTTATACTTGTTTTAAATGCACTTATGGAATCCTATTACTTTGCTCATACTAATATGATTAAAAACCTATTAATGAATGTATGAATGCATGATTTACCTAAGAGCTGCAGAGGATTATAAGGATTTAACTCATGAACCAAGCTTTAACCAAAATTACAAATGCCATCATATTGAGTGGGCATGTAAAATATCAAAACACAATTGCTTCCGTCATCCTTGATTCTTTAGCTTCATCTTCTTGATTCTAATAGTCTCCCCCTTTTTGATTTTGAGCATGTCAAATACTTCATTAATGAAACATACTCTTTGACTTCGATGAGGAAATTTTTGATCTGAAAATTTCTCAGATTTTGCAAAGATCAAGCATTATTATATCTTGATTCATGATAAATCACTCAAGCATTCATTCATATTAGTATATTACACAAGCTCCCCCTGAATTGAACAATTACTTATTTCATACAATTCATCATCATTTCAACTATTTTGGTCAATTGATATGCTTGTCAATTTTATTTTAGTTTTCAATTTATCTACTCCCCCTAAGTTATCTATTTCATTAACTCCCCCTATTGTTTAATCTACTCCCCCTATTTGGTATATCAAACTCAAAAATGAAAATCAACAGGATCAAAATAGAAAGGAAATAGAAATGGCTGCATTAATCAAATGATTGAAACAAGTACATTTAATCAAACATTGCAAACTTAAACAAACTTAAACAACTTGAAAACAAAGCAAACCAAAGCACACAATCATAAGCAAACTAAGGCTAGACTTAAGAGACTAATCTACTCCCTAGATTCATCTCTAAACATCTTTTCTTCCATGTTCTTAACTCTAGTCTTAAGCTCTTCCAATGAAGAATTAACTTCATCTCTATGCTCATGATGCAAGGAAAACAAAGCATCCATCTTTTAGATCATCAATGACTCAAATTGGGAATATTGAGGCTCAGATGGTGCAGGTTCTTCTTGAGCTTCCTCAGCATCTCCAAGTTGATTGCCATCTCCTTTTCTTTCCTCACCTTCATCTTCAGCCAAGGGCACAGGTTGGCCAGCCATTTGCCATCCATAGGGTGTCTTCACCATCCCTAGCTTTGTAAGATGCTTTTCCTTTCTTTGGCTATTGCTTGCATTAGTGTTATCCACCACTTCATTGGACACATTTACCTGAAAATAGTCAATAAAGCGTGAAATCAATACAGCATAGGGAAAGGATAGTTTACCAATCTCTTGGATTTTTGCATAGTCTCTTGAAGTATATAAATCCAATTAAGCTTAATTTCATTCTTCAGCGCATAGACAATTTGAAGATCATCATCAGTTGCTTATGTGTGTTAGTATATGGATGTCCTAGAGACAATCTTTTCATTAGATTAGGACGAACATGTACTTTTCATATTGTCATGAATAAATTATAAGCGCTCTTTATCTTGTTTCATATTCTATCTCGATATCATTATTAATATATGAGTAACTGGATAAAACCCTTGGAATAGAATAGGTATCTCTTGAGTATCAGTGATAGGATCACGATCATGAGGATTCAAGGATACCAGATGTCCACTCCTAAATTTTAAGTTCCTAGTCTAGAGACACTGAGAATGGGGATCAGTGATTTCGGGTAAGACTAGCATGACTTAACTACTTGTATGCAGATACAAGGTAAAGACCTCATGAGCTACAGACATGGAGATGTCTTAGCTAAAGTCGTGGGTGGACCTATAAGGGTATAGCTCGCACTAAACGAACCCACAAAGAGACTCTATGAGGAAATCTCACAGATAGTATCATTAGAGTAGTCTCTTATTATTTGGGTGTGTCTTTCCTTAGACCAGAAGTTTTCACCTAGACTGTGTTCTAGAAGACATGCTTTGATTGTATACCTCGTCTACCTGAAACATGGAGACACATAGGTATACCTTTGGGCATGTCTTGAAAGAACACGAGTCTAGGGTGACTAGCTGAAGGAATTCGTCAAATCTCTGTGAGAGATTAGGTTATCTGTAAACCGGAGAAATTGGGATGACATTTACGGGACTCGGGAATCTATGCATAGTAAAAGAAATCATGAGATGATTTGCCTTTAGAGTCAGTAAAATTGGAGACTCCCTATTTCATATTAAAGCTTACCTTAGACCGCAAGGGCTGATACGTTTCCTTACCCTAGGTTTTATGGGAAGGTAACCGAGATGAAAGGAAATACATACGGAAACCAAATAGATTTGATAGGATGATCTTGTCATTTACCTAACTAGTTCTGGGGCAACAAAGCATTGCTAGTGCTCTGTCTTGTCATTAAATGAGTAGTGGCCTTGTTGGGCCCAAACTCATTTATGTCAGTAGCTATGTTGGGCCTAATGGGTCACACACTAACACTTTATTGTCATGACATTATAGCATTAAAGGTTTTGGGCCTAATAATGGTTGTTGGCCCAAGAAAGAGTTTGGATACTTATCTTAAAGAAAGAGGGGCGCATGAATGGAGTTAATGGGCTTGGATAGTCCAAGACATTATTAATTAATTTAAATAGTTAAATTAATTATCTAATATTTAAATTTGATAATTTAAATTTTGAATTTAAATATTTGAATTTAAATCTGAATTAACTATAGTAGTTAGTTTCATATCAAAAGGAGAAGATAAGAGCTAGATTTGAATTTGAATTCAACTAGAATCTTATCATGATCATGTCCTAGATTTTAGGAATAATTTTGAGGGCTGATTATGGGCTTATACAGGGCTGATATATGATTATCTTTTGGCAACATTAAATCCCAAGTAATTGACTTGGTCTTAGGAAGATAAGATAGGAGGTTGTTGGAAATTTTGAAATGCAACAACTCTATCTTATCTTCACGTGTGGGATGCTTCATGTTCAGATTTTTTGGTTAAAAATCTGACTCAAACTCTTCTATAAAGTGTGCTATTGTGATCATAGTTCTATAATATTTTGAGAGGAAAAACCCTAATCTACTTTCCTCTATTTTCACGTGCCCCTTTGTGTGACTGTTGGCTGAAAATTCAGCCACCAATATCATCTATTGGTGAGCCTCTTAGATAAGTAAAAACACTTTAAAACATAACCTTCTTCCTCTCCATTGGTGTGCCTAGCCTGCCTCCTTTGGTGTTTGTTGGTAGCCTTCAAGAAGTGTTCTTGAGTCTTGACAAGAAGTGGTGTGGATCAACATTAGAGGGCTCGTATCTTCAAGCCTATCCTTGATCATCAAATTTCGAATATAAACAAGGTAACATCTATGTCCTAAAGAATGATTCTTGTGTGGTATGTGTGTTTCTGCTTTAAAAAATTTTGTTTTTCTCACATGCCTTCGGGCTTCAAGGCCCTTTTCTTTCAAGTGGTATCAAAGCCAGGTTGCTTTACTATCGACGGGTGATGATACCTTGTTTGATATAATATGTTGTTTGTAATATGATTACGCTTCACATATATCTTTATGTGTTCATGGTTTTGTTTCTTTATGATTCTTTGTGAAAGATTTCAAACGAAACATCTTTTAAGAAAGGAATATGATTCAGCCATGATATGTATATTCAAATGCATTGTTTTTCTCCATAATTTTGTTTTCAAAATATATTCTATGCATGCCGTGGTCACATGAATAAAAATTAGGGTTCTTAATTTTGTTCATTTTGATCTTGTTATTTTTTGTTATAATGAATTGTTCATGAGCATAGCATAATATTTTTGTGACAAAATTTCTCATACAAGTCTAAGTATATAAATGGTTGATTGTATGGTTTAATTTTGTGTTCTTTGAGAAAGAATCAACAAAAAAGTTTGAATTATGTATTTGGATGCATATTTCGGCCATTTGAGAAATAATAATATTGTGTGCTTGTTAGTTGTCTAACTTTAAAGTGCAGATATGGAAGGGGATGGTCATGGTGCCCGAATTTAAATTTTGAATTTAAATATTTGAATTTAAATGTTTTAAATTTGAATTCAAATTTTGTTTTAGTTTAAATTGGAGTTGTAATTTTGAATTTTAAATTTTGTGTATTCTTTTGTTCCTCCAAAGATGTATTGGAGTTTCTTTAATTATTTTGTAATTAGAAAAATAAGGCTAGTGGCGTTTAGGCATGGAAGATTTCATGATGGAGCTGCGGCCTAGGAGCAAGAAGAAAGAATGCACGAGCACCATGACTATCTCATATAAAATCTGTTTTATATGCTTGTATGTTTTATTATGCATGTCCAAAAGCGACTAGTGTAATCCGATAGATGTTTGACATAGGATATGACTAGCATGATAATAGTACTTACACGTTTGATGAGACCCATTAAAATAAAAGAAACCCTTAAAAGGAATCAATTATTAAGCACATGATTACCTCCCACCACCAATGCCACTCAAAATTCCTCTACATGGTGGTGCACCACAACTCAGTTGGGACCCACTGTTTCATTGAATAAGAGCAGTATTAGAAGTGTGAGACACTTAAGGTGCTGGTTAGTGCTTAACTGAATGCATGAGTTGCAGGCTCAGCCGGGCTTATGTATTTGGGGTAATAATGCCAGATTGGTTGCATGAGATGCACCACTAAGTGACAAGGAGTTGTCAACCTGATGCTAAGAGAAGGTATGAGATACTGTTGATAAGGATCAACCCATTATTTAGTTTAATTTTGCGGTCTCAGACGAAGATTAAAATAAATAATCGTACTCTTAATCCCACTAAGGTAATTTTAAGATAAAATAACCTTAAGTCAAAATAACAAGGGTAATTGACTTAGATAAAATAGTGGGAGGGGCATGTTATTTAAAGTCTTTAATAATTTGTTCTTATTTCATGACAATATATTGATTAGTTTATCTTTACATCTTCTCAGTTAATAGTATGACTAATCAACTGTCACTGCGCTCTATTCTCGATACGAACAAACTGAACAGTTCAAATTTTACGGACTGGTATCGGAACCTGAGAATTCTTTTTAGGGCCGAGAAAATCGCTTGTGTCCTAGAAGGTAATTTACCCATAGCTCCTAAGGAAGGGGAAGCTGATTATGAGTTCTACGATATGGAAGCTCATAAGCAGCACATGAATGACAATACAATGGCAGTATGCATCATGTTGGCATCCATGTCGCCTGAGCTACAAAAGCAGTATGAGCATATGGATGCTCCCTCTATCATCTTGCATCTTAAGGAGTTGTATGATGTTAAAGGCAGACATGAGAGATATGAGGCCTTTAGAGAATTGTTCTCGTGTAGGATGTCTGAGAGCATGAGTGTGAGCAATCATGTTCTTAAGATGATTGGGCTCATTGAGAAGCTAGGAAATCTAGGCTTCGTGATGGATGTCGAACTAAGTAATGACTTAATCCTCACATCTCTGCCACCTTCCTTTAGTCAATTCATTATGAATTATAACATGCATGGGATGCTTGTGAGCTTGCCTGAGTTGTTAAGTATGTTAACAACTGCTGAGGTGTCTATCAAAAAGGATAAAACATACTCTCTTCTGATTGGTGGGCCTAATAAGGCCAAGGGTAAGGCTAAGGAGCCTGCAAAAGGAAACTCCCTTAAGCCCAAAGGAAAACCCAAGAAGAAGAAGGGAAACAAGAAGGGTAAGAGTGCACCTAAGGACAAAAGCGATGTTGTGTGCTTCCACTGTGGCAAGACTGGCCATTGGAAGAGAAACTGTCTAGACTACCTGAAGAGTGTGAAGGACAAGAAACATAGTGTTGCTTCTGCCTCAGGTATTTACATGATTGAGATCAATTATTTTTGTGCTAATCCGACTTCATGCCAGAAATGTGTTCGAGGTCCGAAGTTTCCTTGGATTGGCTGGGTACTACCGAAGGTTTATTCAAGGGTTTTCACAGATGGTGTTACCCTTAACCCGGCTTACTAGGAAGGGTACTCCGTTCGCATGAACTCATGAATGCGAGGAATGTTTCCTGAGGTTAAAAGAGAAGTTGACCACAGCTCCAGTATTGGTTCTTCCTGACCCTGAGGGGAATTTTGAAGTTTATTGTGATGCTTCCAAGCAGGGTTTGGGATGTGTTTTGATGCAAGAGAGAAGGGTAGTTGCATATGCTTCTCGGCAGTTGAAGCCAAATGAGGAGAATTATCTTACTCATGACTTGGAGCTGGCAGTCGTGGTCTTTGCTTTAAAAAAATGGAGGCACTACCTGTATGGTTCTAAGTTTATGGTGTTCAGCGACCATAAAAGTCTCAAGTATTTATTTGATCAGAAAGAGTTAAATATGAGACAAAGGAGATGGATGGAGTTTATCAAGGATTATAATTTTGAACTGAGGTATCATCCTGGAAAGGCCAACATGGTCGTGGATGCTCTGAGCAGGAAGCACATGAGCATAGCTTGCATGTTGATGGAGGAATGCAAGTTGATAGAGGATTTTTGGGATATGCAACTGAATATTCTTGAGGGTGACCGAGGTCTTGAGTTGAGAGAGACGAAGGTGGATAACGAGTTGATTATGAGAATCCAGGATGCCCAGAATCGGGATGAGGATGTGAAGTCCATACCCGGGCAGAAGGACGTGTCTTCGGAGAAACTGGACAACTCAGGTTTGGTGTTATACCAAGGTAGGATTGTTGTGCCTATTGGATATAGGGGGAGCAACTTGAAGTTTGAAGCTTAGGACTTGGAAGAATGTTTTGAGCTTTTCACATGCCTTGAAGAATGTAATTCAAGTTGAAGTGTCTGAAGAGGCCAATCTATTGATCCTTGCATTGCATGCACTTAATCATTTACATGCTTAAATGTCTTCATCAAAGAATTAAAGCAATTTTTGAAAAGAACTAAATAGGCAATGTTTTTGGAAAAATGCAAAACTTACTGTTTTAATCGATTACACTACGGTTTATTTGATTATTTGCTTTGATTTTAAATCTGGAAAAGCATTGAAGAACAATTTAATCGATTACCATTTCTTGTAATCGATTACATAGTGTTAAAAGAAAAAACATGCATTACTGTTTTAATCGATTACCAGTTCTTGTAATTGATTACACAAGGTTTTTTAGAAAAACATGGTTTCCTGCTTTAATCGATTACGTAATCGATTACACAAGCTGCTTCTGTAACAATTCTTCACTGCTTTAATCGATTACCGCTCAGTTTAATTGATTATTTTGATCGTTGTTCAAACCCAAAAATCAACATGAACACTTTAATCGATTAAGTGGCAATTTAATCAATTACACAAGGCTTTTTAATCGATTATTTGGGGCGTTTAATTGATTACAGATGGTTACAAAAAGTTGTTATAAATAGGAGTGAGGCTTGGCTTGAGACAAGACTAGAACACTTTGAATTTTCTAGATACACACAAGCCTTCACAAAGTTAGAAAGTTATTTTCTGGGTTAACTAACTTCATGTCCCACTCTTTAATCTTCATGGGTATCGAATGATTTCTTGGGCAAGAGTTTAAGAAGAGTAGGAGAGCATGTTCTGAAATTCATTTTGTTCATTCAACTCTGAATGATAAACCACATGCATTCATATTCATTGCATCATCATGTTGTTTCTCTCCATTCTCTTTGGTTGTAAATTTATTTTTGTAATTTTGGTTATTTGGTGCTATTGTAAATTGTTCTTTGAAGCTTGTACTAGAGTAGTGTTCTTAGGGAAGAACAGAGTAGTGTTCTCTGGTTCTTGTTCACTAGAAGTCTAATAGGGTTTTAGATTTCTTTTCTTTATCTAGAGTTGATAAAGAGTGTTTGTAATAAAGCTTGTAAGAACTGAAATTTATAATAGTGGAACTCTAATCTAGTGTTGATTTGAAGAAACTGGATGTAGCTTCTCTTGAGAAGTGAACCAGTATAAATTCTAGTGTTAATTCTCTCTCTTAATCTCTATTAGTCATCTTGTTCATTTGTTCTTGGTATTTTTATCTTTACTCAACAAGTTCTGTTTTGAGCTATTGATTTCTTAAGCTTAGTGATTTGATTGATTAAAAGCATTCTTGGTTTAAAAGTGATGAAGATCCTTACTTTGATTTTATAAAGAAATTTTAAAAGACCAAGTTTTAACCAATTCACCCCCTCTTGTTTATTGTGGGTATTCCTATTATTTTCAATTGGTATCAGGAGTAGGTTCTTGAGTGTTATTCAAGATCACTATCTTTCTTTAAAAAGAAAATGAATACCACACAAATTACCTTCAAGGAGGGTGCCTCCCTCAATCGTCCTCCAATGTTTGAAGAAGAGCACTTCAATTTTTGGAAAAATAGAATGAAAATCTTTATACAATCAATGACCCAGGTGCTTGGAATGCAATAGAAAAAGGTCCTGTGATTCCTATAAAAACTGTTGTTAATGATATGATTCCCAAAGAATGGGATGAAATGACAGATGCTGAAAAGATAGTTGTTCAATATGATTTTAAAGCTAAGAATATGATTACTTCTGCACTTTCTTCTCATGAATTCTTTAGAATAGTTAGGTGCAAAAGTGCAAAGGATATGTGGGAGATGTTGGAGATAACTCATGAAGGTATAGATGAAGTAAGAAGATCAAGGAAGCATGCCTTAATACATGAGTGTGAAATGTTCAAGATGAATCCAACAGAAAACATATCTCAGCTTCAAACAAGATTCACTTGAAAGATAGGGCCTTGAAGCCCGAAGGCATCTGAGAAGAAAACAAAAATTTTTCAAGCGGAAACACACATACCACACAAGAATCATTCTTTAAGACATAGATGTTACCTTGTTTATATTCGAAACTTGATGATCAAGGATAGGCTTGAAGCTACAAGCCCTCTAATGTTGATCCACACCACTTCTTGTCAAGACTCAAGAACACTTCTTGAAGGCCACCAACAAACACCAAAGGAGGCAAGCTAGGCGCACCAATGGAGAGGAAGAAGGTTAGGTTTTAAAGTGTTTTTACTTATCTAAGAGACTCACCAATAGATGATATTGGTGGCTGAATTTTCAGTCAAAACTCACACAAAGGGGCACGCGAAAAGGGAGGAAGATAGATAGGTTTTTTTCTCAAAAACTCTTAGATAACTATGATAACAAGAACACAAT
>QARZ01040897.1:40723-63710 GCA_013407115.1 Glycine latifolia
GAAGGTTAGGTTTTAAAGTGTTTTTACTTATCTAAGAGACTCACCAATAGATGATATTGGTGGCTGAATTTTCAGTCAAAACTCACACAAAGGGGCACGCGAAAAGGGAGGAAGATAGATAGGTTTTTTTCTCAAAAACTCTTAGATAACTATGATAACAAGAACACAATTTATAGAAGAGTTTGAGTTAGATTCTTTTAACCAAAAAATCTGATTATGAAGCATCCCACACGTGAAGAAAAGATAGAGTTGTTGTATTTCAAAAATTGCCAACAACCTCCTATCATATCCTCCTAAGACCAAGTCAATTACTTGGGAATTATTTTGCCAAATAATAATTAAATACCAGCCGTATGTAAGCCCCATAATCAGCCCTCAAACTTCTTCCTAAAATCTAGGACATGATCATGATAAGATGCTAGTTGAATTCAAATTCAAATCTAGCTCTTATCTTCTCCTTTTGATATGAAACTAACTACTATAGTTAATTATATTTAAATTCAAATATTTAAATTCAAAATTTAAATTATCAAATTTAAATATTAGATAATTAATTTAACTATTTAAATTAATTAATAATGTCTTGGACTATCCAAGCCCATTAACTCCATTCATGTGCCCCTCTCTCTTTAAGATATGTATCCAAACTCTTTCTTGGGCCAACAATCATTATTAGGCCCAAAACCTTTAATGCTATAATGTCATGACAATAAAGTGTTAGTGTGTGACCCATTAGGCCCAACATAGCAACTGACATAAATGAGTTTGGACCCAACAAGACCACTACCCATTTAATGACAACACAGAGCACTAGCAATGCTTTGTTGCCCCAGAACTAGTTAGGTAAATGACAAGATCATCCTATTAAATTTATTTGGTTTCCGTATATATTTCCTTTCGTCTCGGTTACCTTCCCATAAAACCTAGGGTAAGGAAACGTATCAGCCCTTGCGGTCTAGGGTAAGCTTTAATACGAAATAGGGAGTCTCCAATTTTACTGACTCTAAGGGCAAATCATCTCATGATTTCTTTTACTATGCATAGATTTTTGAGTCCTGTAAATGTCATCCCGATTTCTACGGTTTATAGATAACCTAATCTCTCATAGAGATTTGACGAATTCCTTCAGATAGTCACCCTATACTCGTGTTCTTTCAGGACATGCCCAAAGGTATACCTATGTGTCTCTATGTCTTCTAGAACATAGTCTAGGTGAAAACTTCTGGTCTAAGGAAAGACATACCCAAATAATAAGAGACTACTCTAATGATACTATCTGTGAGATTTCCTCATAGAGTCTCTTTGTGGGTCCATTCAGTGCGAGCTATACCCTTATAGGTCCACCCATGACTTTAGCTAAGACATCTCCATGTCTGTAGCTCATGAGGTCTTTACCTTGTATCTGCATACAAGTAGATAAGCCGTGCTAGTCTTACCCGAGATCGCTGATCCCCATTCTCAGTGTCTCTAGACTAGTAACTTAAAATTTAGGAGTAGACATCTGGTATCCTTGAATCCTCATGATCGTGATCCCATCACTGATATTCAAGAGATACCTATTCTATTCCAAAGGTTTTATCCAGTTACTCATATATTAATAATGATATCGAGACAGAATATGAAACAAGATAAAGAGCGCTTATAATTTATTCATGACAATATGAAAAATACATGTACGTCCTAAACTAATGAAAAGATTGTCTCTAGGACATCCATATACTAACATCACTCACATAGTAAATCATCTTCTTGGTCTTGGAAAGATCTTTGATGTTGAAGAGTTGAATATCAAAATCTTAAAGTGTCTCATAAGACCATGGCAGCCAAAGGTGACAGCAATCAAAGAATCAAAAGATCTATCCAAAATGTCCATGGCTGAACTATTTGGTAAGGTTCTTGAGTATGAACTTGAAATGTCACAACTAACCAATGCTGAAGATGCAGAAAAGAAACACAAAAGCATAGCCTTGAAATTTGCATCCTCAAAGGAGGAAAAGGTGGAAGACTCAAGTGAAGAAGATGAAGAAGACAACATGAACTTAATTGTCAAAAATTTCAGCAAATTCTTGAGAAGAAACAAGAATAGGAAGTTCACAAAGAACAACAACAACAACAAAAGGAATGACAATAACTTCACTTGCTTTGAATGTGGCAAACCTGGCCACATTAAATCTGAATGTTCTATCTTTTTGAAAAAGCAACAAGGTGAAAACAAGATGAAGAAAGAGGGAAAGCCCAAGAAAGCCTATATAGCTTAAGAAGATAATGAATCAACAAGTTCTGAATCATCAACTAAAAATGAAGAAGCAAATGTGTGTCTCACTTCCACAATTGATGAAGATGATGATTTATCAATTGTTGAAACTGAGGTAAGTTCTGAACTTGATCAAGTTATTGATGCTTTTCAAGAAATGCATGAAGAGGCCCAAAAGCTTGCAAAATCCAATAATAAGCTAAAGGGGGATCTTAGATGGCATGTCACAAAAATTACTGAATTACAAGCTGAAATTTGTAAACTGAAAGAAGAAAATGAAAAATTTGTTTCAAGTGACAAATTGAATGGATGTGTATGTGCTTCTTCTTCATCTAGTATTGACAAATACAATGATTTGCAAAAAGAGTTTGATGATTTCAAGAAAATTCATGGTGAAAAACTATGATAGTACTTTCTGAAAATAATTACTTGGTTGATCTTTTGAAAAGGCTTTACAAAGGAAAATGCAATTTGGCTGAAATGCTAAGTGTGCAAAAGTATGTTGGAGATACTTCTGGATTGGGTTACAAACATGGATCAAAATCTTATGGAAGAACCAAGTTTGTGCCTCCAAAACAGAAATATAGAAAAGCTGTTTCAAACCAAGGTTTAATCACATGACTTATTTTGAAAGAGCATCAAGAACTATTACTTGTAACTATTGTATGAAGAAAGGTCACACATCTAATAGGTGCTATGCTAGGAGATTCTATGTGCCAAATGGAGAATGCATTTGGGTGCCAAGAAAAAGGAAAACAACTAACCCTTATGGACCCAATCTCAATTAGGTACCTTCCTTTGAAAATTGATTTGAATTTTGCAGGTATGTCTAAGAGCAAGATCATCATTATGGTATCTTGATAGTGGATGCTCTAGACATATGACCGGTGACATATCAATGCTCACAAATTTGACTCTTAAAGATGGAGAATTTGTCACCTATGGAGATAACAACAAATGCAAAATAATTGGAGAAGGAAGTATAGGAGACAACTTAAAAACCAAAATCAGAAATGTTCTTTATGTGGAAGGATTAAAGCACAATCTCTTAAGTATAAGTCAACTTTGTGATAAAGGGTTCAAAGTGTCATTTAATGACAATTGCTGCATGATATGTGATGGACAAAATGGTGAGGTGATTCATGTAGGTAAAAGAAAAAGTAATATCTACTTACTCTCCATAGATCATTCATTCCTTCACAACACTTCTTGCTTAATTAGTAAAATTGATGAATATTGGTTATGGCATAGGAGGGCAAGTCACATTAACATGCATCATATGAACAAACTAATTAAAAAGGATTTAGTTATTGGATTACCCAAACTCAAGTTTGAAAAGAACAAATTATGTGATGCTTGTCAAAAGGGGAAACAAACAAAAAATTCTTTTCAAAGTAAAAATGTTGTTTCTACTTCAAGACCCCTTGAATTACTTCACATAGATTTGTTTGGTTCTTCTAGAACTATGAGTTTAGGAGGTAATTACTATGGGCTTGTCATTGTTGATGATAACACTAGATTCACATGGACTTTGTTTTTGAAATCCAAGAGTGATGCTTTCAATGCTTTTAGAAAACTGGCCAAACTTACTCAAAATGAAAAGGGAAGCAAAATTATCTCAATAAGAAGTGATCATGGTGGACAATTCCAAAATGAACATTTTGAAAAATTCTATGAAGAAAATGGAATTAACCACAATTTTTCAGCTCCAAGAACACATCAACAAAATGGTGCTGTGGAGAGGAAAAATAGATCCCTTGAAGAAGGTGCAAGAACTCTTCTTAATGAGACAAATTTGCCTAAACATTTTTGGGCTGATGCTGTAAGTACAGTTTGCTACACTTTGAATAGATTATTAATAAGGCATATTTTGAAGAAAACTCCTTATGAACTATACAAAGGTAGAAAACCAAACATTTCTCATTTGAGAACATTTGGCTGTAAGTGTTTTGTGTTAAATAATGGCAAAGAATCACTTGGAAAATTTGATGCTAAAGCTGATGAAGCCATTTTCCTTGCATATTCATTACAAAGTAAAGCATATAGAGTTTTCAATACAAGAACTTTATGCATGGAAGAATCAGTTCATGTTATTTGTGAAGAATCTAATCCCTCTAAAGATGAAAAGAAGTGTGATATTGATGCAGGTCCTTTGGAAGAGTTTATTCAACTTAATGACTCAATGATTAAAGAAAAGGAAGAACCAATTGCTGAAACAAAACAATCAACATTTGTTCATGAGCCTAAAGATTGGAGAACTACAAGAGATCTCTCCCTTAACAACATAATTGGTGAAGTATCAAAGGGAGTATCTACTAGATCATCATTAATAAATCTCTGCTGTAATATGGCTTTTGTTTCACAAATAGAACCTAAGAATATTGATCAAGCCTTAATTGATGAACTTTGGATGCATGCCATGCATGATGAATTGAATCAATTCAAGAGAATTGAAGTTTGGGAACTTGTCCCTAGACCTCCTTCTCTCAAACCTATTGGCACAAAATGGGTTTTTAGAAACAAACTTGATGAGAGTGGAATCATAGTCAAAAACAAAGCTAGATTAGTTGCAAAAGGTTACAACCAAGAGGAAGGCATTGATTATGTGGAAACCTATGCACAAGTTGCAAGATTGGAAGCCATTAGGTTATTGCTTGCATATGCATGTTTAATGAATTTTAAACTTTTTCAAATGGATGTTAAAAGTGCTTTCTTAAATGGATATATTGAGGAAGAAATATATGTGGAGCAACCTCCTGGTTTTACTGATTTCAAGTATCCAAATCATGTTTATAAACTTAAGAAAGCTCTTTATGGTTTAAAACAAGCTCCAAGATCTTGGTATGAAAGATTAAGCAAATTTCTGCTTGAGCAATCTTTCACAAGAGGACATGTTGATAAAACCTTGTTCATCAAAAGGCAAAGAAATGATATATTATTGGTTCAAGTGTATGTTGATGACATAATTTTTGGTTCAACTAATCAACTATTGTGCAAAGAATTTTCTATCTCTATGCAGAAAAAATTTGAAATGTCAATGATGGGAGAATTAACATTCTTTCTTGGACTTCAAGTGAAGCAACTGAAGAATGGAACATTTCTAAATCAAACCAAGTATTTCCTTGAAGTGATCAAAAAGTTTGAAATGGAGAAAAGCAAAGATGTTGCAACTCCAATGGCAACATCAACTTATCTTGATTCATATGAAAAAGGAAAGAAGGTTGATGAGTCAAAGTTTAGAGGAATGATTGGATCTTTGCTGTAATTAATAGCTAGTAGACCAGATATTATGTTGAGTGTGTGTTTGTGTGCAAGATATCAAGTAAATCCCAAAGAAACACATCTCACTGCAATCAAAAGAATCCTCAAATATCTCAAATCAACACCAAAAGTTGGTCTTTGGTATCCTAAAGGTGCATCAATTAATTTAGTTGGTTATTCTGATTCTGACTTTGTAGGGAGCAAATTGGATAGAAAAAGCACTAGTGGAACTTGTCATCTACTTGGAAGTTCACTGATCTCATGGCATTGCAAGAAACAATCTTGTGTTGCTTTATCAACAGCTGAAGCTGAGTACATCTCTGCTGGAAGTTGTTGTGCTCAAAACCTTTGGCTAAAGCAACAATTACAAGATCTTGGTGTTGAATTAAAGGAAATACCTCTGCTATGTGACAACACAAGTGCTATCAACATTTCCAAAAATCCAATAATGCACTCAAGGACCAAACACATTGAGATAAGACATCATTTCCTTAGAGATCAAATCCTAAAAGGTAACATCAAAATTGACTTCATTGATACACACAATCAATTGGCTGATATATTCACTAAACCATTGGCTAGAGATAAATTCTATACTCTTAGAAACATGCTAGGTATCCTTGATGAGTCTAACATTTGCTAGCATGCTTGCTATGTGTTAATCTATGTGAAATAGCATCTTACTTGATTGATCATCACTTGTGCTTGGAAAATTCAAAATTGTACTACATAAATACTGTTCATTCTGATATCTCCACTGTAATAATAGATTAAGGCAATGATTAATCGATTAAATGGACTTTAAAAGCTGTTGTGAATGAAATTTGTGCTTCTGTAATCGATTACATAACAAAGATAATCGATTATTCTTAATTGAAAATATTTCCAGCAAATGAAATTCTCTGGAATAATCAATTAAGCTATCAAATTAATCGATTAAATTGATTTGAAAACTTTGAAACTTGAAATTCTTTTTGTGATAATCGATTACATAAGTAGAATAATCGATTACACTTCATCTTCTTTAAATGAATTGTTCTGAAATAATCAATTACTTGACAAATTAATCGATTATTGCCTATGCAAAAACTGATTTTCCTTAAGAATTAATTGACTATATAAGAATGTAATCGATTATTCATGGAGTTACTGTAGAATCTGCAATATTTTCTTGGAATTTGTAACTGCCTAACTGCCACCTAGTTCAAAATTTGAATCTTCTATGCTTTAAATTGAGTGGGTTAAATCGAAGTAACTATTCCTCATTTCAAATTTGAACTTTGGAGCCTAAAATCTTCTATAAATACAGCCTATGTTAAAGGAAGAAATCACACCATTCTCATCTTCTGTCTTAAGCACTACTGTGTTTTTCTTTCCTTAGAGTTTAGAAACTGTGCTTTAGTAGCCTTTCCTCACATTAGCCATGTCTGCCCCTAAAAGAACCAAATCATCTAAGAGAAAGGCTAAAACTTCTAACCCAGTAGTCAGTAGATTAGACCACTGGTTTTCAAATAAGAGAGAGAAAATGACTTACCTCCAATTCAATGCAACCAAACTGATATGTTCTCCAAAACACCTTGACCTTGGTTGGTTCAGTAGGGAAGACTTTCAATTCCCAGCCATGCTTGAAGGCCAAGTTTTGAAGAAATTTGTGGAGATGAAGGGTACCTTTTACCCTGAACTAGTAAAGGTGTTTTACACCTACTCTAAGTTTTCTATGGAGGGGACAATCTTGTCTCAAGTGAATGGGGTAGCCATGGAGATTACTCCTGAAATTTGGCAAGAGGTTGCTGGTATTTCCTTTGATGGTGAAAGGAAATTTGAGGAGGAAGCTGAAGGATACAATAGGGTGGAAACCTATAGAGGAATGTTGCTTGATCCTCAAATGAGGTTAAAGTTGAGGCTCAGCACAGGTCCTATGACTCATGAGGACAGACTCCTTCACTACATCATCACCTACATCCTAACTCCTAGGTCCACAAACCATGCTCAAGCTACTGATGATGATCTTCAGATTGTTTATGGTCTGAAAAATGGAATTCAGATTAATTGGATTCTCATAATTCAGGAGATAATGCTTAAGTCCAAAAGATTAATGAACTATCACTTTCCATATGCTATTCTTGTGTCTAGGTTCATCGATTACTTCCATATAGATGTCTCTAATGAGGTTGTTGACAACACTAATGCTAGCAACAGCCTCATCAAAGAGAAACATCTTACCAAGCTGGGGATGGTCAAGACCCCTTATGGATGGCAAATGGCTGGACAACAACTCCCTGCTACTGGACATGAAGAGGAAGCTGATGAAGAAGCTAAAGATGAAGGCCTTGCTGAACCATATTACAGTCCATTTGAATCTCTTATGATTCAAAAGATGGATGCCTTGTTATCACTGCATCATGAGCATAGGGCTGAGACTAATTCATCTTTGACGAAGATGAAATCTAGGCTGGAAAACATGGAAGCTAGGCTTGTCCTTGATGACTTTGACAAACTAGTCTAGGTTTCTTGTACCTCATGTTATTGTTTTCCTCTGATTTTTGTTATTTTTTTCTGCTTAATGTACTGCATTTCCCCTTTCATTCAATGAATCTTGCATTTTCCCTTCTCCTTATTTGTTGTGCTATTATTATTATTAATATTTTTTGTCTTTGATAAGCCAAATAGGGGGAGAAAAATTGATTGATAATTAACAAAAGTGAAACTCTGTTTTGCTCTATGTTGTGCTCTGTTTTTCTATTGGTTTTTGCAAATTAATGATTCACGAAATTATCTAAGTCAAAAGGAGCAAACTAAGTCAGGGGGAGCTAATCTAATGAAAGTAAATGATTAATGTTTATGCAAGCATATCTCTTAACACTTGTTCTTGGCAAAGAGGCTGATTTGTTTTCAGGTTAACAAAGTTCAAGACTTTCATCTTGCTCATTCCTCAAAGTAATTCCAAACTTAAACATATGGTCAATCAATATTTGGCATGTTCAAAGCCAAAAAGGGGGAGATTGTTGGATATAGGGGGAGCAACTTCAAGTTTGAAGCTTAGGACTTGGAAGAATGTTTTGAGCTTTTCACATGCCTTAAAGAATGTAATTCAAATTGAAGTGTATGAATAGGCCAATCTGTTGATCCTTGCATTGCATGCACTTAATCATTTACATGCTTAAATGTCTTCATCAAAGAATTAAAGCAATTTTTGAAAAGAACTAAATAGGCAATGTTTTTGGAAAAATGCAAAACTTACTGTTTTAATCGATTACACTACGGTTTAATCGATTATTTGCTTTGATTTTAAATCTTGAAAAGCGTTGAAGAACAATTTAATCGATTACCATTTCTTGTAATCGAATACATAGTGTTAAAAGAAAAAACATGCATTACTGTTTTAATCGATTACTAGTTCTTGTAATCGATTACACAAGGATTTTTAGAAAAACATGGTTTCCTGCTTTAATCGATTACCATGATTTGTAATCGATTACACAAGCTGCTTCTGTAACAATTCTTCACTGCTTTAATCGATTACCGCTCAATTTAATTGATTATTCTGATCGTTGTTCAAACCCAGAAATCAACATGAACACTTTAATCGATTAAGTGGCAATTTAATCAATTACACAAAGCCTTTTAATCGATTATTTGGCGCGTTTAATTGATTACAGATAGTTACAAAAAGTTGTTATAAATAGGAGTGAGGCTTGGCTTGAGACAAGACTAGAACACTTCGAATTTTCTGGATACACACAAGCCTTCACAAAGTTAGAAAGTTATTTTCTGGGTTAACTAACTTCATGTCCCACTCTTTATTCTTCATGAGTATCGAATGATTTCTTGGGCAAGAGTTTAAGAAGAGTAAGAGAGCATGTTCTGAAATTCATTTTGTTCATTCAACTCTGAATGATAAACCACATGCATTCATATGCATTGCATCATCATGTTGTTTCTCTCCATTCTCTTTGGTTGTAAATTTGTTTTTGTAATTTTGGTTATTTGGTGCTATTGTAAATTGTTCTTTGAAGCTTGTACTAGAGTAGTGTTCTCTAGGGAGGAACAATGTAGTGTTCTCTGGTTCTTGTTCACTAGAAGTCTAATAGAGTATTAGATTTCTTTTCTTTATCTAGAGTTGATAAAGAGTGTTTGTAATAAAGCTTGTAAGAACTAAAATTTATAATAGTGGATAGTAGTGGAACTCTAATCTAGTGTTGATTTGAAGAAACTGGATGTAGCTTCTCTTGAGAAGTGAACCAGTATAAATTCTAGTGTTAATTCTCTCTCTTAATCTCTATTAGTCATCTTGTTCATTTGTTCTTGGTATTTTTATCTTTACTCAACAAGTTTTGTTTTGAGCTATTGATTTTTTGAGCTGAGTGATTTGATTGATTAAAAGCATTCTTGGTTTAAAAGTGATTAAGATCCTTACTTTGATTTTATAAAGAAATTTTAAAAGACCAAGTTTTAACCAATTCACCCCCCTCTTGGTTATTGTGGGTATTCCTATTGTTTTCAGTGCCAAAGGGCAAGTTAGTGGATGCGGTGCTGTTTGAAGCTCATAAGGGCCGATTTAGCATTCATTCAGGTTCCATCAAGATGTATCAAGATTTGAAGAAAAGTCTTTGGTGGCCCGGAATGAAAAAGGATATAGCCGAGCATGTGACGAAATGTTTGGTGTGTCAGAAGGTGAAGATTGAGCATCAAAGACCGTCAAGCCTATTGCAACCTTTGCAAATCCTAGAGTGGAAATGGGATACCATTTCCATGGATCTTGTGGTTGGATTGCCAAGGACACAACCCAGATACGATTCCATCGGGGTGATTGTTGATAGGCTGACCAAGTTGGCTCACTTCTTACCTGTTCGGACTGACTACACTACGGAAAGGTTGGCTCAGCTATACGTTAAGGAGATTGTCTGACTTCATGGTGTCCTAGAAAGTATTGTCAGTGATAGAGATCCGTAGTTCACTTCAAGATTTTGGGGTGCTTTTCAAGAAACTTTTGGGACCCAGTTGCGACTCAGCACAACTTATCATCCTCAAACATACAGGTAGACCGAGAGAAGCGTTGTATGGTCGAAGGTGCGAGGCAGCTTCTTGGACCCGTGTGATAAGTTATAACGACTCCGTTTATTTAACTATTCTTAATAATTACGTTGTTCGTATTTAATCGTTTACGCTATTATGTTACGAAAAATTTTTTTTTTTTTTTTCTACGGAATTTGATCATATAACATACGATTCTAGTCGGTTTGTTTATGGTAAAATAATTTCAACAGGATTCATAGTCAGAGATATTCTCTCATAGGAAATTATAATAGTCCATGATACAGTCATCCAAAATATAATACAGACTATCAAAATATAGTACTAGTCAACCAACATAGTACATAACTCCCAAAAGTAGCAACAGCAAGTGATATCATCCAGATAACAAGCCAAAACACATCACATAATTCATCAAGCTCCTCCATAACTAAGCATTTCACTGTTCCTCTGCTCGCCCAAATAGATTGGGGTCATCACAGGTGTCAACCACAGACACAAACAGGGTAAGTATTTAATAAACATGATTAGATAATTGGTAGAAAATGAAATAGGTATAACAAATATGCAGAACCCTAAATAATTCTTCAGAAACATAAATAATTCTTGTAGACAGATATATGATGAATAATGCATGCTCTCTTTATTAAATGATGCATGACTGAGATCTCAGCTAATCACCACAAGGTACCATAATTCAAATAGTTTCACCCACTCTAGTGAACCCTCCCTCCACTCTGAGGGGTATAATCAAATAGTTCCACCCACTCTAGTGGAACCTCCCTCCACTCTGAGGGGTAATAAGGTACCAAAGTTTCACCCACTCTAGTGAAACCTCCCTCCACTCTGAGGGGTATAATCAAATGTAATGATGCATGTAATGGTTTCATTTTACTTTCAATTTCTCTTTACCATTACATTATTTCTCAAATTCTTACCACTCGGCACTTATAGAAATTTTTTCTCACCCAACAATATCAACAGTATAAGTGCCACAATTCTTCATCATGAATCTTTAATTATATATTCATGACTTTATTCTTTAACTAAAAGAAGCATAGAATCTTCTCTATAACCCAACATTAATTGTTAAATTACCAAACAGCAACGTAAAAATATTGATATACAACAGCCTAATAAAATAACAGCACTAGCCAAATATATATCAACATACAACCTACAACAATTAATGTCATACAGACAGCAACTTATACAGACAGCAACTTATACAGACAGCATTTTATACAAACAGCATAAATAAATTAATGTACAGCAACCCAATTTAAATACAGCGACATGGATTACATAACATACAGCAATTATTGTTATACAGACAGCAAATAAAAAACAGACAGCAACAGGTTTTATGCAACAGCACCTTATGAATTAATTCAATGTAAATACAGCAATCTACTATTAATTCCAGCCACCAAATAAATCAAACATTATTCAAATAAAGTTTTTAGTACTCTAGACAGATTAATTAACAACATACAGATGTACTTAAATAGGTATACAGCAATCAAATACATCATACAACAACCTAAATATATTATTTATACAACAACCTAATTCAACATAAAGTATATAACATCAAACAGCAAAATAATTTTATACAGACAGCAATTCATTAGTAGTTCCAGCCACAAAATAAATCATCCATCATCCAAATAAAGTTTCTAATATCCTATACAAATTAAATACAGCTTGGATTAAATTTGTGGACAGCAACCTATTATCTAACATCTATTATCAACAACAATAAATTACAGCATACAGCAAGGCCTAATATATTTGCCTACCTCCTTGGTAATTTAAATGAGTTAGTGTTTTAGTTAATTAAGATTACTAAGCACCAATTACTTGCTAAATTATAACTTGGGCACTATCTTGCTTCATGGTAGCATTTGTACAAACAATTGATGTTCCAAATTATATTCCTTATCTAAATGAAGAAAAGCATCATTCATATTCAAGGAAAAAGAAGTTGAATCATCCTATTAACTATCTAATCCATGTCTATTAAATAACTTCCCTTACCTTGGCTTTTCTTGGTCTTTAAATTTCAGCAAATGGTCCTAGCCTCTTTAGTGTTTTCACGTGGAGCTTCAAGGGTTGGCCTTTAGGTTTTCTTTTGTTTTTTAAGTGGAGGAAATTGTGAAAAGGATGGTGGCTGATTTGGTGTTGCTGTCCGTGGAAAAATTCCAGCCCCACTTGGTCCACAATGCTTTTTATATGCCTTAGTTCCTTGCTTAAAATATCTTGAATTTCATCATGCCTTGCTTTTGTGTTGGTCCAATAAGATTTGTCCTAGCTTATAAGCTGTCCAAGTGGCCTTTTTCTACAAGATTCTACAATTTTCCTCCTCTTTCTCCAAAGTGCACGGTTATGCTAGATTTTCAAAGCCATATGTTTCAATTTTTCTAACTAAAACCGTGGGATGGCTTTGTTTTTGGGTTTTTAATGTTTTATTTTTACTTAGCATTTTTCTTATATTGGTTTCAAGTGTTTCTAATATTTATAGAAGTCTAATTTCAATTGTTTTCTCAAAACCAAACTTTCTAGATTTAGTTAGAAATTATCTTAAGTTTTAGTAACAATTTTTGGAATGTTTCCTTGCTTTCTTTTAATGATTTTTCTAATTTCCTATTGGTTCATTCTTGTTTTTAATTTAGTAAAAGATTTAAGCCTCTTATTAATCAATTTCATTCTATCATAATGAAGAGGAATTTTCTCAGATTGTATCAGTCCTTCTTATGTATTTTATCCAAACTTAGATTATTTTAAATTCAATTTTTCTTGAGCTATCTTTCAAAATTTCTAATAATTCTATCTTATGATTTTTCTTTGCAAATAGCATCCATAATCTCTCATCTCAACTTGCTCTATATTTTTTCCAGGCCTTCAGGACTTTATTATGCTTATATGACCTTATCAGAGTTATAAGGATATGTTGGTCATTTGGGCAAATGTTCAGGGCATTTTAGTCATTTGTCCTAGGGACCTACTTGTCATTTATGAAATTGTTTAAGGACATTTTGGTCATTTCCAAAAATATCCAAGGGCATCTAAGAATGCATATTTCTAAGAAACTACATAGATGCAAGGAAATATGGGGGTGTTACATAAGTGCCTTATTTCAGTTAAATTCATGTTTCAATAAAGGCACTTATCTTTTGATTTCAGTAAACTTGGCTTATACACTTGCCCTAAACCTAGATAAATAGTCTCTAGTACTTAAATAAATGTTCTTTCTCATATTTTCGAAGATTAATCCAATCATGTTTTGTATTTTGATAGATTATGAGGCTTCCGAAAAAGCAAAGCAAGCAAAAAGGGCTTAAAAAGCAAACTTGGGAGGTGTTACAAACAAAACAGGCCCAAAACCCATCCAAGCCCAAAGCTTTCTTCAAGGCTAAGCTTCTAACTCACCCAGGTGACCAATTTCGGTGTATTTAGCTCGCCCAGGCGAGCTCAAGTTCCAAGAAGATAAGGGTTAACTCGCCCAGGCGAGTAAACATAGGCAAAAACACTTGCCTGGACGAGTGAAGCTGGCAGGAGAGAAAAATCTATAAATAGGCCACGAATTTGAGAGGAAGAGCATGCAATTTTCATTTTCGTTTGCTTCCTAAAGCTTTTTCTTTAGTTTAGGAGCTTAAATAATAGTATTAGGTAGGTTAGGAAAGTGAGAGAAGTGAGATTTAGTGTGGAGACTCTGTCGGAAAAAAGCGGTGATAGGGCCCTTCATCAATTCTTCCCTTGAGGAGGTTCTCTCCATAATGAGTAACTAGCTTCTCTGAGGATTGGATGTAATCTTCTATCCCTATGTATCTCTTTTAATATTTATCTATGCATTAATCTTTTCTATTCCTTGTTGGTAATTTCATTATGTGCTTAATGCTTGATTCTACTTGATCACTAGTTTCATGAATTAAAATCCTAAGCTTGACTAGAAAGTGCCCTTAGGGTTTAAACTGAATGATTTTACTCATTATGTTATGTTGCTAGGAATAGGGCATACCGTTTTGATTACATAAAGCACGTGATTATAATTCTTAATGCTGGGGTATTTACTTCATATGCGAGGGATCGATATTCGGTAGATATCCTTAGGATTCTCGAATGCGAGGGATCGATTCGGGGTGAAATACTGTGTGCATCAATAAGGATAGATAATGATTTATGCATGGTAATATTAATTGGATATAAAAGGATATGAATGATGAAACCCAATCGCACTTTCCCATAAATATATTTCATTTTATGAATTTAGAAATTTTCTGTTACTTTCTTAAACAAATAAAATTCCGCTCATCCTACTTGTACATAACTATTAAACTGTTGAATTCTATTTGGATTAACTGAGAAGTCAAGTCCCTGTGGAGATGATCTTATAAATTTTGTAACTTAACAACGACAAATCGGTGCACTTCCCATATGTAAGTTGTAAAAATTCTACAACGTATCAAGTATGTAAGTTGTAATGTACTTTATTACACATAGATATGGTTGTTATTACAAGATTATCCGTTATCAAGTTTGTCATACATTACCATATTAAACATAAAACATGTTAATTAAACTAGTTATGATCCTTCTCTATTTTACATATGTCTATATGAATACTTTCTCCTTTCTTTTAGACATTTTCATCTAGACTTTCTTCTACATCTGTCTCGCCAATATATATGGGCTCTGGAGGAGGATCATGATAGCCTTGCATAAAAGGATCATTTGGGTTGAACATATTATTTAATACAGACACCGAGCAATATACGCCAAAATATACATACATACGTATTACAGGATGCATTATAAGAACATAACAATTTACAGCTTCATCAAGATACCATTCCCAGTCTAACGCGTCAAGGAAGAGGATCACGATGGCCATCTATAAAATAAATGAAACAAATCTAGTGAGAAATAAAATTTCTCAGTAGGCAAAATCTAAACCATCAAACACGTTAGTACGTTAATAAATCATCAATATATTCAAATGAATCTATAAAGTAATTATGCAACTATATGAATGCATGAAATAAATTTGTCATTGGTGCACATGGCCTCTACATCTCGTACTGTATGTAGGAATGCTGCGGCCATCTTACGCTAATCATGTATGTTTTTCCATGTATTTTCACCTAATCTCTCTACATCTTGTACTAGATATAGTATCATAGATCCTATTCCACAAATCTCGTACTGGACTTGGAAACACAAATCAATCATATTTACACATCAAAATCCATTATTCACATATAATCTTATGGAAAATATTTCCATCATCTCATCATACGTACTAGAAGGATGGTTAAACCGCCATACCTTATTCAAGTAAAATCCTACCAATTTGGGCAAAATAATTGAATGTCCTCAAGCTACAAAAATTCATGTTAGTGGTCTAACTAATAATCCATAATACTTTGTCTTTCACTTAATAATATATGGATTATCTAACGTGGTAGGAAAAACCAGGTTGGTGTAGCCAGGATGATCGGAATGGGTTCAATCTGGATGATTGACATGGATAGGGGTATGTTTAACATAGATGGGTGTGTCATAAGTAATTGTATTCGGGATAGACGAGGTAAGTTTATTCAGGAGTATCTTAAGTAGATGTATCTAGAATGACCGGGATGACTGATAGAGTGCTTTTAGTTAAATTTTTGTCTATCATTCTTAGCCTATTTGACTTCTCTTGGACCTTTATTTTCCTATTCTAATTCAGTTTTTGTCTTAGGCAAGTAAGTGGGCTTAATTGCTAATTGTTGCGTATTTTCGGATTTTTGTTCACTTGACATATCTGACTTGTGCAGGGCCTACAGAGTGCTACAGAACTCCGAATGGAGCATTCTAGGAGTCCCTGGAAAGATAACAAAAAGATCTACAAGTTTGCTAGAAATAGCCTGAGGCCAATTCTGTCATTTGGAGGGTCATTTTAAGCTTTGAAATCGGAACCTTTGCACTTGTAATTTTAGGCTGCGAATTTGATTTTATGGTTGTGAATAGCAAATAATTAGAATTGATGGGTTTTGTTCATGGACCATTCTTTTCTTCAGACTTAGTCACTACATATTAGTGACCTTAGTGAAACTTGGACAGCACTTTACATTTTGCACAAACAAGTTTATTATTTCTTTTCTTTAGTTTTTAGAATCAAAAGCTTGTTCTTCATTTTCTCTCACTTGTTCTTCATCTTCTTCATTTCCATTTTGCTATTCTTCCATTTTTCTGCACTTAATTCATGGGGCTTTCCTTGGTGATCATCATGGAAGGCTAAATCATCACTCAATCCAAGGATCCAATCCAAGCAAGAGGGGAATTTGAGTTCTAGTTTAGTATTTCGAATTCTGTGTGAATGTTCACTTTCTTCTTCAATTGCTATCCTGTTTTCATGATTATGAATGCGTTTAGAATTGAAAGCGGATTAGGTTATGGATTCATTGCCTAATTTCGAATATAAATCACAGATTAATTAGATGATATTTCAATTAGGGTTTGTGGTTTCAATTAATTTAGGGGTTAATTCGATTGAACTGCTTCTAATGAAATTGAATGAACTTTCACAGTAGGATAAATTTCTAAGAACGATGATGATTCGAATAGCTTGGTTTGGTGAATTGGATTGATGCTCTTTAATCTGTTTTACATTACTTGTTATTAATTCTGTTAGTTTCTGCATTAATCTTTAATCGTAGTTTGATTTTCATTTAGCGCATACAAATTGTTTGATAAAAATCCCCCCATTATTTACTAGTGAATTGAAGTTGGAACCATAATGATTGTGTCTCTGAGTCGACCTAGGTTAATCCTGTGCTACAGAATTAGCGTAGTTTAATTGTTTTGAAGCCACATGACAAACGCTTATCAATGACTACAACCTGGATAGTTGTAGCCTGGAAAGTTAGGTCCAGTATGACTGGGGTGAGTACAACCTATATAGTCAACATAGAAAGTTACGTCTGGGTTGTCCAAGGTAAGTACAACCTGAATGGTTACAACTCATGTAACTATGTCCGGGTTGGCCGAGGTAAGTACAACCAGGATGGTTACAACTCATGTAGTTATGTCCAGATTGGCCGGGATAAGTACAACTTGGATGGTTACAACTCATGTAGCTATTCCGAGTTGGCCGGGATGAAATGAACCTGGATGGTTTGTATCCGGGATGGTTACAATATGGGTAGTGTGTCCGGATGGTTAC
Source organism: Glycine latifolia (assembly GCA_013407115.1). NCBI lineage: Eukaryota > Viridiplantae > Streptophyta > Magnoliopsida > Fabales > Fabaceae > Glycine > Glycine latifolia. Next base: position 58,480 of record QARZ01040897.1, read on the forward strand.
AATATGTGTAGTGTCCGGGACAGTTACAATATGGGTAGTGTCCGGGACGGTTACAATATGGGTAGTGTCCAAGATGGTTACAATCAGGTTATTGTATCCCGATTGGGTAGTATTACCGGGATGGTTATAGCTATGACAGGGTTGACCGGGCTGTATACATCCTGAATGTGTTATCATAAGTAATTATAACCGGGATGGCCGGGGTGTGTGGAAGTCGGGAAGGATGTAACCTGAATAATTGTGACCGATTTGTCCGGGTTTCACTATTTTCGTACATAAATCATCACTTACCATCTTACTACTTCATCCTCAAATTTATTCTTCACGTATTTGAACCATTTTTCTCCCTACCATTCAATCTCTACTTCCAAAAGTTAATATTAACAATTCCTATAGTTTATCCAATTACTTCTAAAAATCATCAAGTATAACTTCCCATAACGCTAATAATTCAGATTATAAATCCTCACCTATCCTGGGATTAAAATCACCATATTCTCATCATAAAATAACCTTCAAAACATAAATTTCCAGGGTAAATAATAATTACAAGACTGCCTGAATAAGCATGTAAATTAATCTAAATGAATACGTAATTAGAGATTGAAGCCTAGTCTACCTGCAATGAGTTCAAATCTTGATAAAGGATGAAGTAAGGGTTGTCTTCCTTGTTGAATATTCTAGGAAATGAGGTCTTAAAGCAAAAAAAGGCTGGCTGGTGAGATGGTGGCAGAAGTAGTAGAAAATAGAAAACTTGGTGCAGGAGTAAGTGGTATTATGATATATGTTGAGGCTCAGACTTTCGTGCAGAAATTTTGAATGCCCAGGCTATTTATATTAGTTTATTTAGTTGGATAGTAACTGAATTAAATTAATTTCAACTCAGTTAGATTTAGTTTGGTTACAAGGTAACTATCCTTGAAGATATTTATCCTAAGTTAATCATGACAAATATTCCTTCATTTATGGCTTAAGGTACGTAGAAGTTACTAAAGGTTTGAACTTCAGTTGCCTATATCCACATGACTGTACTACATAAAGCAAGATTCCTTCATTTAATGCTTTGGAAAATTTATCTCTTATCCTCAGTTAATCTTCTGCCATGTGTAACTCAAATTTCCTAGACAGTTAACGTTGATTTTTGCTTTGACTTTGGTTTACCAGTTTTTCTTTCTATTTATTTACTTGGGTATACTTATTCCATGACTGTTTCACGTGAATTCTTTTAGAATATTTATGTATCTTCAAATAAGTTTTTATATTTTTGTAACCAACTATTATTATATCTCCATAATTTAATTATAAATATAATTCTAAAAATATAATTTTTGAGGATGTTACAAATGCCACTAAACTCATTTGCCCTCCCAAACACCTTGACCTTGACTGGTTTGTTAGAGAAGGTTTTCAATTCCCTGCTATGATTGAAGCCCAGGGATTGAAAAAGTTTGTTGAGATGAAGGGTACTTTCTACCTTGAGTTAGTGAAGGTATTTTACACCTGTTCTAAATTTTCCATAGATGGGACTATCTTGTCTCAACTCAATGGAGTGGCCATGGAAATCACTCCTGAAGTCTGGGAAGCTGTTGTTGGTATTTCCTTTGATGGTGAAAGGAAATTTGAAGAGGAGGCTGAAGGCTACAATAGGGTGGAGATCTATAGGGGGATGCTTCTTGATCCTCAAATGATACTAAAGCTTAGGCTAAGTACTGGCCCCATGACCCATGAAGATAGACTTCTTCACTATATCATCACATACATCTTAACATCTAGGTCCACAAATCATGCATAAGCCACAGATGATGACATACAGCTTGTGTATGGTCTAAAAAATTCCATTCAGATGAACTGGATCCTTATCCTTTAGGAAATCATGCTTAAATCCAAAAGATTGATGAATTATCCTTTTCCCTATGTTGTTTTAGTGTCCAGGTTCGTTGACTACTTCAATGTAGATGTCTCTACTGAGGTTGTTGACAACACAAACTCCAGCAATAGCCTCATCAAAGAGAAACATCTTACCAAGCTTGGGATGGTCAAGACTCTTTATGGATGGCAAATGGCTGGACAACAACTCCCTGCTACTGGAAATGAAAAGGAAGCTGAGGAAGAAGTAGAAGATGAAGACCCTGCTCAACCATCTTATAGTCCTTTTGAATCACTCATGATTCAAAAGATGGATGCTTTGTTGTCTCTCCACCATGAGCACAGGGCTGAGACTAATTCATCTATTAAAGAGATGAAATCTAGGCTGGAAAGCATAAAAGCTAGGCTTGTTCTTGATGATTTTGATAAACTAGCTTAGGTTCCTTGTGTTTTCATTTCTGTTTGTCTGTTGCTGCTTTACTTTGGTTTCTTTTCTGATTAATGTACTGCTTTTCCCTTTCCATTATGAAATTTCAATTTCTACTTCTCATTGTTTGCATTGCTACCTTTTGTCTTTGATAAGCCAAATAGGGGGAGAAAAATTGATTGATATCTAAAGGGAAAACTGATTTGTTTTGCTCTGTTTTGCAAATTAATAACTGATGAAGTTATCTAAGTTAGGGGGAGCAAACTTAAATGATCAATGTTTATGAGCATATCTCTTAACACTTGTTCTTGGCAAAGAGGCTGATTTGATTTCAGGATAACAAGTTCAAGACTTCTATCTTTCATCCCTCAAAGCACTTCAAAAATTAAACATATGTTCAATCAATATTTGGCATGTTCAAAGCCAAAAAGGGGGAGATTGTTGGATATAGGGGGAGCAACAAGAAGATGAAGCTTGTGCCGTAGAAGAATGTTTTTGAGCTTTTCACATGCCTTGAAGATTGTAATTTAAATTAAGTGTATGAGAGCCCAATCTTTTGATCCTTGCATTGCATGCACATAATCATTAACAAACTTACATGTTTGCATTAAAAGTATCAAAGCTATTCATGTTTTTCAAAGAAATCAATAAGTCATGGTTAATGTTTTTGGAAAAATGTAATCTTACTGCTTTAATCGATTACACAGCGTTTTAATCGATTATGTGCTTCGTTTTAAATCAGGAGAAGCCATGATGAACATTTTAATCGATTACATGATTCTTGTAATCGATTAAAAAGTAAAAACTAAAAGTTTGCCTCAATGCTTTAATCGATTACCAAACATTGTAATCGATTACACAAGCTTGCTTCAAAATGTACTTCACTGCTTTAATCGATTACAGCTCGATTTAATCGATTATTCTGTTCGTTGTAAAACCCAGAATGAAGCAATGAACAATTTAATCGATTAAAAAGACAATTGAATCAATTACATAAGCCATTTAATTGATTATTTGGTGCATTGTAATCGATTACAGTCTGTTACAAAAAGATGTTATAAATCGAATAAAGGCTTGTCTGTTTTAGCAACTTGAATACTTCAAATTTTTTGAATATACACAAGCCTTCTCAAAGTTAGAAAGTAATTTTCTAGGTTAACTAAGTTCTTGTCCCACTCTTTAATCTTCATGGGTTTTGAATGATTTCGTGGGCAAGAGTTTTCAGAGAAGTTTTGGAGAGCATGTTCTAAAATCCTTTTCTGCAATTCAATTCTGATTGGTAAACCATATGCATCTACATTCATTGGATCATCAAGTTGTTTCTCTCCATTTTCTCTGATTGTAAATTCATTTTTGTATTTTTGGTTATTTGAATCTATTGTAAAGGATTCTTTGAAGCTTGTGCTAGAGTAGTGTTCTTTAAAGGAAGAACAGAGTAGTGTTCTCTGGTTCTTAATCACTAGGAGTCTAATAGGGTTTTAGATTTCCATTCTTTATCTAGGTTTGATAAAGGGTGATTTTTGTAAAGCTTATAAAGAACTGAAATTTATAATAGTGGAACTCTAATCTAATGTTGATTAGAAGAAACTGGATGTAGCTTCTCTTGAGAAGTGAACCAGTATAAATTCTTGTGTTGATTTTCTATTTCTCAATCTCTACTAGTTATCTTGTTCATTTGTTCTTGGTATTATTATCATTACCTAACAAGTCCTGTTTTAAGCAATTGATTTCTTGAGCTGAGTGGTTTGATTGATTAGAAGCATTCTTGGTTTAAAAGTGAAGATCCTTTAACTCTGATTTTATAAATAAATTTTTAAAAGGTCAAGTTTAAACCAATTCACCCCTCACCCTCTTGGTTATTGTGGTTATTCCTGTTGTTTTCAGAGAGATCATCCGAACCTGAGGTATGGTCCTGGTCCACAACAGTAGTAGACACAACAACTACAACAACCATTTAGACACCAACAATATCAGTCATCCACCATCAAATACCAAGCTTCCCCATTCAGATAACAATAACAATTGTAGGAATCTACACATACACCTGCACAACCTGTGTAGAGTAGTTTTGGACCTTCCTTAGAGGAGATGATAAAGCAAATGGAAACTAGCAATATTCAGTTTCAATAGAATGTGAGTGCCACTATCCAAGACCTGTAGACTTAGATTGGATAATTAACTAATACTGTCAATCAGATGCAGTAACTGAAAACAATATGAACACACACAATAACCAAGAAGGGGGTGAATTGGTTAAAACTTGGCCTTTTAAAACTTTAAAAGAATCAGAGTAATAAGATCTTTATCACAATTAAACCAAGAAAGCTTCAATCAATCAAAATCACTCAGCTCAAGAAAACAATTACAAAAACTTTCACTTGTTAAGTAATAAAGATTTAACCAAAGTATCATAGATTAAGATAGCAAGTAGAGATTAAAGAAAGTAATCAACACAAGAACTTATATTGGTTCACCCCTCAACAAGAGAAGCTACATCCAGTTTCTTCTAATCAAAACTTGATTAGAGTTCCACTATTCAAAAAATTCAGTTCTTACAAGCGTACAACAATCACCCTTTAGCAACCCTAGATAAAGATCTGAAATCTAAAACTCTATTAGACTTCTAATGATCAAGACATAGAGAAACTCTTCTCTACTCTTCCCTCTAGAGAAACCCACTCTAGAAAAGCTTTAAGAAACTTATGTAATAGTTACAAACAACCAAAAATTATAAAATGAATTTACAAGCAAAGTAAATGGAGAAAGACAACCTGATGATCCAATGAATATGAATGAATATGATTTACCAATCAGAGTTGAAATGAAAAACAAATTTCAGAACTTTCTCTCCTAATGCTTCTGTTAGTATATGGATGTCCTAGAGACAATCTTTTCATTAGATTAGGACGTACATGTACTTTTCATATTGTCATGAATA